>JANZLX010182542.1:0-12265 GCA_025531955.1 Erythroxylum orinocense
ACCATTTGTGAGTGAATTTTGGGATGTTATGAGCATGGAGATGAATTGATAATGTATAATAAGGGTTCAATGAAAAAGAAAAAAAATTCGCAAGAGGTTGGGCTTCGGAATCAAACGGGGTCCAACAGACGAATGAGTAAGTAAGAGAGTTGGGTTCCGAAAACGGGATCCAACATACAATCTCACGTAGAAGTACAAAATTGCCAATTCTTCGAACCTAATTGACTGCTCAAAAGTTTAGTTGAAGTCCTTACTTCAGATGCCAAGAATATAGGAGCACACACTTCTTCTTTCATTAAGGAAATGCTAAATACCAATAGAGAGCAATTAATGCTACCCTTAGCAAGTGACAACCAACTCCCCATCCCTAAGAAAAGTAACACCAAGGAAATGCCAAAACTTGAGGTTAACAAAGTAACTTCTTCCAACTAAACAAATACCATAAAAAATTGCAAGGCTAACTATGGAAGTAAGAAAAAACAGGATAAAAAAGCTTTGAATTTTAGTAAGAGCATGAGATTAAATGACTAAAAATAATAAGCAAATAGGACTCACTTTTTGTATCTATGGAGAAGGAAGAATGCAATTTGGGTCTCCTATCAAAATGAGATCCTAGGGCAGCTATTTCATCAAGATTTATAGATTTAAAATGTTCTTGATGTCCAACTGGTGCAGCGTGGTCCAAGTATGGTTAAGTTATAAAAACTAAAAATCTCAATCTATAGTAAATGCTCCAACCTTTAATAAAAATATGTGACTATAAGTCTATAACCTAAGACCCTAAAGTCGGCTTGCAAGACCTCAATAATAAGAAGATTACAAATGAAAGAATTGATGATGAGACCACTTTTAAGACTCTTCATTCTCCCTATGTTGCTATACATGATATCACGATTTTAGAGATGCCAGCATCTAAGTGAGCGAGAAAAGTATTTTTTTTTAAGAAAAGAGAGATAAAAGTGAAATAAAACAGAGGATACTTGAACAAGAGTTTAGTGATTTTTTTCCCTTCATAGGAGGTTTCCTGTGACTAATGCCACCAGAAGGCTGCAACAACATTTCTCCTGCAAAAATTAAGAACCTACAAAGTTTTGAGACAATAAAAGGGAAAAACAAGAAAAGAACTCAACTGAGAGCAGCACCCAAACTATCACATGATAATAATAATAAGCAAGCCAAGTTGTTTAACTTCTGGAAGACATTGGGAGAAAATTGCTTAAACAAATGGAAAAGACAAATTGAAACATATAAACCCTTAAAACCTGCGTGAGCTACATATTAACTAGCCTTCATTGGCTTTTTATATGCATTGCAACAAACCTTCACAATTGCATTGCATAATCAGATAAACAACAAGAAGTCAATGTATTTCAATTGTAGATGCAATCATGAATATATAAATAGACGAACAATCACATATATAACAAGCAACATACCTCACTTTAGGCTTAATACTCAAATGGATGTATATTGTCCATCAAGGTTTTCAAGTGTCAAACATTCTAATACATCAGTAGATACACATATTCTAGCATAGATATGCACTTGCCACCAACACAATTGTATGCCCACAAATGCACAAATAAATTTCCATAGCTCATACATATATAATACTAAAAGACGCATAAACAAATAAGGCATTACAAAAATTCATATGCAATGGGTCAGTCATAGGCATCAAACCAAAAACATGCATATCTGCCAAGAATCATAAGCAATAGAAGAACTTGAGACTAATTAAATAAAGAGTCATCAATGAATGTTGTAAATAAGATGAAAAATTGTTGCAACTTTTGGAGCATAATCTTCCTTAACATACGATATGAAAATTCCACCCCCATGGACATGATATAACTAAGGCCCTATACATTTTAACTGAACATATAAACGGGAAACAATTACCTTCTTCATCAAGCAAATTAACACTATCTACCTTACATAACTCTCTGTAGATGCACTGAAAAGCCAGTGTTTGTCTGCTAACATTCCCTGCCAAATAACAGGTCTCGTACAAGTATAATATTGAAACATCCAAAACTATAGTCGCTTAGCAAATAACAAATGATTCTTACCCTTTCTTACTTTACTGACAAGAGTGTGTGATTAGCTTCCTTCAGCCAAATGCTTAGCCATTACTGACATTTTTCATTTCCAAGTGAGAATAACATCTGTCTTAAACACTGACTACTGCTACTTATATATCTACCTATACACTGAACAAAAGAAATTATAGCAGTAAGAACTCTTAACAACATTCAAAAGTAAACGATCACACCAACCAATGCCCAACTACATTACCACATTAATCACCCAAAATCGCCAACCAAAAAAGCTAAAAATTAATCCTACCAACAAGAAACAAAACACAAAGAACCAAAATGTATATGATTAAACCTCGAAGTTAGTAAGAAACATAGGTCCTCAGTGACAAAATCACAAAGGTTACCAAAATATATAAGATTAAATCTCGAAGTTAGTAAGAAACAGAGGTCCTTGGTGACAAAATTACAGAGGTTTCATTCTAAAAAACAATTATCGTGCAATCCAACTCAAATGATCATCCATTATTTCAAACAGCCCACGGAATCATTGAATCGAAAAAAAAATCTGAACTTGCACATAGAAAACTCATAAACCTGAAAAGTTAAACCCAAGGTCAAAGGATCCGCTAGAAGCAGGAGAATAAAAAAATAAAATCACTTTAACTATAATAATAACCAGATATGCAATTTAGAAATGAGTAAGAACCATATAGATATCTCACACATATTCCTTGACCACTACGTTATATACAAACTGGCCTTACTAATTGCTAGTTTTATCTAATTATTCATAATTGCATCCTTCTCATAACCCAAAAGTGATAAAAGCTAATAGTTACTCATCTCACAACCAACTATAAAGGAAAGAAATAGGAGTTATAACCTTTTCGAAGGAAACAATTCTTTCTCCTCAAGCTGTTTTTTAGGAATTTTCTTCCTTGCTGCCTCCTGTCGCACCAAAGAAAAAGTAGGCTAATAAGTCAATAAATAGTCATCACTTTGAAAGCCACCCCATTTACTATCAATTGTCATATATCTGCATAGTAAAAAAAGTTTAGACTATATTTGGTTAGACATAAAGTTTTTTTTAGTAAATAAAGGGGACAAAGCCCCGAAATTCTCAAAATAACGGAGATAACAAACACCAACTAAATCATGCATCAGCTAGGGTCTAACATCTTCTAGCAAATCATGAAGAACATAAGTACTAACATCAAAATTAACAACGTGATGAGAAAGAAAATCGACCATAAAGAAAAACGGACATAAAGTTTTTAATGGAATGGAATGGTTTTCAATGAAATGGAACTTAAATGAATGTAATATTAGAAAATTGTTGTTTAAGAGGGATGGAAGGGTTCATGATGTAATATAGTGAAATGTTGTTTGGATGAAGGGTTAATGTAATATAGTGTATCATTTTACATTCCATCATAAACCTCCCAAATTAGAGGTTTTCTATTTTTACTGTTTATGATGGATAGATTGTAATATGAAACTCTCCTCTTCCATCTCATTCCATTTCATTATAAAACTTCCTCCCAGTCGATGTAATAATATTCTACTCCATTATAAAACCCCCAACCAAACATAGCCTTAGAGAGGACATAAATTATTTTTACTTCTCGAGTCTCATGAAATAAATAATCACACATAGAAAAGATCTTAATTTTTCTCAACAAACCCCCAAACACCAAAGCCAACACATTACACGACATTACTAGTAAAATAAAATAAATAAAATAATGTTGAAATTATGAAAACCGATAAACGACCTGTAGCATTCGAGCAAAATTATTGGACTTCAAAAATCCTCGTTACATGATTCTAGCTCCTTGCTACATTCTCCCTCATCATTGATTAGAAAGCAACTTAATTTGGGTAATGAAATCAAATCCATCCGAAACAGGTTTATCATCATCTTTTTGAAGAATCTACACAAGCCCATAAGATCATCAATAAAGCAAAACCGAAGAAAAAAAGACAGATAGAGAAAGGAAAAGGAGACTTGTTGTTGGTGGGGAGGAAGTGAGGTAAGTGAAAAAAGCTAAAACTTGAAAGCTTTGAAGCCATTGTCAGAGTCGTAATCGACGTCAAAAGTGGAGTTGTAATGACTAACATGTATATTTTGACCAATCATAGTTTCTCTCTCTTAGACTTGTTTGTCAGTCATCTGCTTTTGCTTTCCTTTTAGAGTCCTTTCTATTAATCACTGATCACCACCTTCTTTCTTATCACATATAAATAATTTCCTATTGGAATTGGTAAAGTACCAAACCGTGATATGCATGTAGAAGGCGCTATGTTGAACTTCAACGACTCCTTCTGCGACACGTTTCTCTTCGTCTTCTGCTGCTTCTATAACTTTTTCTATTTATACTCCTTTTTAAATTTCGATTATATTTGGCTCAGCAATTGAGAGCACTTTTATGTTTAATGTTGATCCTTTTTTGAAAAACAATTATGATATGAGAGTAAGAGGAGTTTTGGTAGAAAAGAGAAAGGAAAGAGCTTTAAAGAGCAAGCTGTAATAGTTACTCAGGACATTCCAGAGAGATCAAGAGATAATAGAGAAGCCTATATCAATAAAGTAAATTTATTTATTGACAGAGAAGCAGAGAAGAAGAGACCGATTTACTGTTGTCTTTAGTACGTGATTCAAACCATTTGCTGGGAAGAATTAAGAGTTTTTTTTAATACAAGGAAAGAACCACGATACAAATTACATAATGAGTCTAGGGAGACAAACCCCCGACATATCCTCTAAAAGCACCCTACAGGTGGACTATCAAAAGTAGTAATCTCGATCTCAAAATGCTTTGCATAGTTAGCAAGCCAGTCTGCATCTCTATTGCCTTCCCTGTAAATGTGTCGGGGTAAGATTACCCAGTTTCAAGTGAATAGTTCATTGATACCCAGAACTAGAGGATTAAGAGACTTTTGGCGTTGAGATGGGAAGGATAGTTGATGGATCACCTCACACGAATCGACCTCTAATTCGATTCGTCAGTGGCCCAGGTACTAGGTGAGGTTGAGTCCGAAATAAACCCCCCAAAGATTAGCAAAGAGGGGGGAGCACCAACCAATATTCTGCACAAAGCCTCCCAGCCAAGTACCCAAACTATCACGAATCAGGCCACCTTGCTGTGGCCGATTCGAGTGATCGTTTGCTTGCTCCATCTATGTTTAATCGAACCCAATCCTGATGAGGTTTATGCCATCCGAGAAGTTGTTCGCACCGAGGGCAATTAAGAAGGTTTGCTCTACTGTGCTAGACCAACGTCTTATGGATCTGATGTACAAGCTCTAGAACATGATGCGCTGGGGAAGTCAACCAGGATTCTTCAAAAAGGGCCATGTTTTTCCAAGTCCATAGAAACTAGCAAGTAGTATCGAAGATGATTGACCAATCCTAATTAAGGACAATGTAGTGTGTTTTTAGATTTCTATATAGCCACTCTTGGGTTGTCATGGTGAAAAAGTCTAGGGAGACTGCTGGTGAGGGAACATGATCCACAATTGTCAGGCTTTAGGGCAGTCATAGACTACATGTAGTGAAGTTTCTTCTGATAGGCAATGATAGTATGTAGCATTGGTTGTTATCTGTTTTCAAACCCGTTGTTGGTTGGAAAGCGGTCGATCATGTGACAGGAGTTAGAGGAATGATTGAATTTGTTGAGGGCCTGGCCACTGCCAAATTATCTTCCAATAACTAGTGGTCGAATCGTCAACATGATCCATGATCATGGAATAGGCGGATGCAATAGTGAATTGCCCATTATCTAACTTTCCCCAAGTTAGCTTTTTAGGGCCTAGGTAAGACCTGTTCATGTCCCAATTTACCAAGTTGATCCTTTTGGTGCCCTGATTCAAGCCCCACAGAAACTTGCATATTAACTTCTCTAATTCGTCACAGAAACTCTGAGGCAATCAAACCGTCTGCATTGTGTATATGGAAAGTGTTGCAAGGACGACATGTATCAACATGATTCAGCCAGCGAGTGACAATAGACTGGCTGACCACCCTAAGAGGCATTGCTGAGCCTTGTCAAGAATATGTTGATAGGTCCTTTTAGTAACTCACTCATGCAAAATGGGCACTCCAAGATAGCAATATATATCATTTGTCTGTTTGAATCCCAGTTCGCTGCTTAAATAGTGCACCCTCGAATGACTGATATTCTTGGAATAATAGCAACGGGATTTGCCTTGACTTATCCATTGGCCTGATGCTGTACAAAAAGTATGTAGAATGTCTCTGATTACATGCACTTGTTCTATGGAGGCTTTCGAGAAAAGAATGAGATCATCCGCAAAAAATAAGTGGGAGATCTTTGGCCCTATTATACTTAGTTATATAGGCTTCCATCTGCCTTGGGACACGGAGGTATGTATTAGGTGGCTTAGTCTTTCTATACAAAGTACAAACAGATATGGAGATAAAGGATCTCCCAATCGAATGCCTCTGGTGGGTGTGAACACATCGCCGAGTTTGCCATTCCAATTTACTTGCATGGAAACTAATGAGAGACACTTCATTATCAAATTTAGAGTCGAGTCCAGAATTCCAATGCCAATGAGTGTTTCTTTTATAAAATCCAAGGACATCCTATCATAAGCTTTCTCAAGATCCACTTTGATAGCAATCATGCCTTTCTTTCCTGATTTCCTCTTCATTATATGGATGACTTCTTGGGTAATGATAATATTGTCCGTTATCAGACCTGGTACGAAGCTGCATTGAGTAGATGGTACGATGGCATCGAAGTGAATTTTGAGATGGTTAATAAGAATTTTGGAAATAGCTTTGTATAGTACTGAACATAGAGCTATAGGCCTGAACTGAGTGATCGACGTGGGATCGGGAATCTTTGGAATAAGAATCAGGATGGTACGATTTATTTCAGATTCCCAGGCTTCATGTCGAAAAAATTTCTGTATGAAAAGAGTCAAAGCTGATCCGACTATGTTTCATTGGGATTGGTAGAATAAGGCGGTAAAGCCATCATATCCCGGTGCCTTATTAAGCACCATATCAAAGAACGCGTCCTTAATTTCAACAAGAGTAATTGGAGTTTGCAAATCGGTTTTAGTCCTGTGAGAGATTGAACAACAACAACCATTGATAGGAAGGTTCCTAGGTGTATTAATATCTTTCGTGTAAATTTTCTCTAGGAAATTCTTCGCTATTCGTTTGAGGCTTTCGGTGTCTGAGCTTACTCACCCATTCTCATCCTTCAGAGTCTCAATCCTCATTTTCTGTCTTCTGGTAGAAGTGATTGCCTGATAGTACTTCTTGTTTTTTTCTCCTTGGCTTAACCACTAACATCAAGAGCGTTGATGCTAAAACATTTCTTCTTGACAAAGGACATGTTCTAGTTCTGAGCGTAGGTAGTCCTCTAACTCTCTTAGAGAAGTTGAGTCTTTTTCTTTTAAACTGGCTTGAATTCCTTTCAGTTGGGCCATGAGCTGTTTTTTCTGATGAAAAATATTGCCAAACGTAGTTGAATTCCATTGTTGTAATCGTTTTGAGAAATTACAGATCTCTCCGTTAAAATCCGACATGTTTGGAATTCAATTATCCTTAACAATTTGATCAAATCCTTCCTGAGTCAGCCAAGTTACCTGAAATCTGAACAACCTAGGGGTTGAATGAAGATTTGTATGCTGGTTAAGCCTAATCAGAAGGGTGGTGGTCGGATTTTAAGAAAGTTAGGTGCGTAACATTAGCGTTCGAGAATATTGATTGCCATGCATTAGAACAGAAGACTCTATCTAATCGAGCAATAATCTGCCCTCTGTGCCAAGTAAACTTCGGCCCTGAGTATCCTAAATCCTGTAGTTGGCAATAGTGTACGCACTCCCGAAACTGAGAATTAACTATTGGGTGCAGTCTAGAGCCTCCACGCTTATCATTAATCTCTAGTTTAGCATTGAAATCTCCACCTATAAGCCAAAGTATAGTCGTGGCCCTAGCAATTTTGCGTAAAGAATTCCATAAGTAGTGTTGTAAGGCATACGTCGGGCTCGCATAAATGACTGTGAATGCAAAGGAATTTTGCCCCCATTCAACATGAGTATGTATAAATTGTCGATGGGCAAGCAAAATTCAGACACCAATATTGGCTTTCCAAAGTAACCATATGCCTCCTGAGAATCCTATAGCTTCCACCCTGAAGGAATGCTCAAAACCTAAGCTTCTAATCACCTTTTGTGCCCGATGTCCACTTATTCTCGGCTCGATTAAAACTAGAAGACTAGGGTGGTGGATCTGGATATAATTTTTCATGATCGGCTTGAAGGTTTTACCTCCAGTCCCTTGGCAATTCTAAACAAATATCGACATAAATAAACGCAGTAGAAAGAGTAAACACTACTAAGCATTAGTGTTTACTTGGTTTCCCTCCGGAACCCTACCAGGGGTGATCCTTTGATTCTATTGACTCTCGGTGGTAGAAGGCGATCAGTTGGCGGTGGAGGCTTAGTGGCGTTCATACAGACGTCAGTCATCGCCTCTACTATGTCCTCGCAGCCCTCGTCTTCTTGCATGGCCTCCGTGAGTGACTGATCCTAAATGATTACCTCTGTATGGGAAGGAATGGAAATGGCCATTTATTGGAAGGTAGTTTCCTGAAACTTTGTGGACGACGTCGTTGGCTCCGAGTTGGTGTTGCTAGTGGCAGAGTGGGCCCTCAGGGTGGGTTGGACATGGGCTGACGTGAAGGCATAATTTATTTGGGTTTTAGTCCTGCTCGTTCCTTTAGACGTTGATCCGTTTGACTCAGAACCCCTTTTCTTCAATTGATTAGAAGTTGTTTGGTGGAGTTGATGTGGAGTCAGCAACTGCGAGATCTCCTCTCGATGATGCGCTGCCTCAAACGAAATGTTACTGATTGTTGTTTACATCGACGCCTGTTCTGACAGCATCGTATAGCTTGAGCCCCGCAAGTCCTCATGCTGATCTCTGCCTCTCCTATCTCGTCCTTGTGTTGTTGTTTGAGCTGGCGGTCGTCGGGTGTGGCGCTGTACTTGGGTCCATAGCCGTAGACTTCCATTCGAGAGGCGACCACCGGTGGGTCTGGTCGAGATTTAGGAGCGCTAGTCGGCCCCTTCTCTGTTAAGTTTCCTTTGTTTGCCCATTGCTCGGTGTGTCTCGTCGAGCAGCCAGTAACGCCATAGCCGATTAAACCGCACAAGAAGCAGATCTGCGACAAGCCCTCGTAAGCAACCCTTATAAGTTCTCCATCTAGTTTGATGATTAAGCGAAGAGGGGAGCTTAAATCGATATTAACAACGACTCTCTCAAACTTTCCACGCTAGGCTTGTTTGGTGTTATCATCAATCTTGACCGTGCGACCAACTAGGTTTCTGAGTGTGGTGAGAATAGACGGATGATATCGAGCAACCGAGAGTTCTGGGAACTGAACCCAGGCGACCACGTTCGAGATCTTCCCAGTAGAAGGGAAAAAGTCTGATGACCATGGTTGGACGGACAAGATGATGTGAGCAAGAGTAAGGATCTTGAGAAGATGGCGAACTCCGAGCTTATTGGAGGAGAGTTTAATGAAATTGAGCCCAAACTAATCCATTTAACTCAAATCCTTGGACCGGATACACTTAGAGCTTGAAGACAATAAGACTTGGGCTATTTTAATGCTTCATCACTTAAGCCCAAAGAGTGTTTGGTGTGCCACTTATTTTATTAGTGGGAGTGGGCTATTTAATTCAATTAAGCCCAAGAGTATATGGATCCAGTAGTGCCGCCACACATCAGACTTATTTATTTAGTTTTTGGACTTTGTTTTATTTTGAGCTTCCATGTATTTTTAGCCCAACCTTTTATTATGTAACCTAGGTATAAATATGTGTCCTTAGATCAAATTTTCGCAACTTTGAGATCAGAATTGCTGGAGTGCCGTCGGCTTCAATAGGGAGAAACATTATTCTCTTGTTCTTATTACCTTCCGAACCATCTTTCACTTATCAATTGCTTTCCCAATTGTGGCGTCTCGATTGTTCGTTTCTCTTGGTTTTATTTTGATCATCGGGATTGTTTGAAACAAGTTTCCAAGAGGTATCGTAAAAATCAAACCTTGTGTATCCTTATTTTCTTGATTGTTGAATTTGAAATTTCCATCCTTCTTAATTCCTCAAGGTCGAAAACACACCAAAACAAAACACCCATCGAAAACATCATCAAATTGACATCAATCATTCCGTGGTGCGCATTATTTTTGGTATTAGAGCTAGGTTTGGAGGAGAATTCTTATTCAACTCCATCAAAATTCACGAAACCGCCGCCCATCCCCATCCAATTATCGTTGGATCATCAATTCAGGTGTGAATTAACTTTAGGCGAGGATTTCATTCTTTCTTCTTGCTCTTATTTTAGTTAGGGTTTTCAATTATTCTTCTTGTTGTTTTTGTTGAAACTTTCGGCTTATATAAAAAGTTTGAAAAAAAATCAGAAAAATCCAAAAAAACCAAAAAAACTGAAAAAGAGTCGAAAAAATTTGAAAAAATAAAAAAGTCAGAAAAATCTAGAAAAAATCTTTAAAATCCAAAAAAAAAAAGAGTACAAAATCACTGCAAATTTTTTTTTCTGCTTTCCCATACTTTTTACTTGATTGTGGTTCATTTGAATCAACCGTGACAAGTGGTTTCAAAATTTTTCAGATTTACTAGATTGTTATTGGTTATTGGTTATTGGTTTGGGTTGCTTGTTACTTGTTATTTGAGCTACATTTAGGGACATTGATTTGTTGAAGCTGTGATCTAATTGTAACTTGGATTTCAGAGAACATTGAGTGGTAAAAGGCAAGAATGTGTGAGCTTATTTGGGGAAGTCACTGTCGTGACTTAAACACGACAGGAGTGACAAATTCTTAACTGAAACACGTGAGGGAGTGATTGTTAGGTTATTTTCTGCTAACCTTCGTTTTGCAGGAAAGAACATTCACTAAAATGTCACAGGAAAGTGGGAATCAGGATGAAGGTAGAGTGGGAAGATGAATGCCCTTACATTGAGAGCCATACAGCAGTCATTTGAGAGGTTCAATCTCTCTTTTGAACGCATAATGGAGATATTGGATAGTCATGCTCAGCAGATAGAGGAACTTAAACGTGGGGGATGTGAGGAATCTCAGGTTAGGCGTGCTGCCTTTCACCAACAAGCACCACCACCTTATCGACATCCACCACGGTATGAGCTTGAGGAGGAGGAGTTTGATGAGGAGGAGGAGGACTATGAAGAGCATATGCCCAGGAGAGCTCGGAAAGGAGAACCCCTCAATAAACGAGATGGAGACCTCAAATCCATTAAGATGCAGATCCCAGCATGCAAGGGGAGGAATGATGTTGAGGTATACTTGGAGTGGGAAAGGAAGGTTGATTTGATCTTTGAGTGCTATAACTTCTCATAGGAGAAGAAGGTAAAACTTGTTGCTGTTGAATTTACAGATTATACAATAATATAGTGAGATCAACTTGTGACCTTTAGGAGGAGGAATGGAGAGAGGCCCATCAATACTTGGGCAGCAATGAAGGCATGCATGAGGAAAAGATTTGTACCTTCTTACCATTATAGGGAGTGCATCAAAAGCTCCAAAGACTCACACAAGGGTCTAAGTCAATAGAGGACTACCACAAGGAGATGGAAATTGCTATTATCCGTGCTAATATAGTGGAGGACCCCGAGGCCACCATGGCAAGGTTCTTGAGTTGATTGAATAAGGAGATAGCAAATGTGGTGGAGTTACAACATTACGTGGCGATTGAGGATATGGTGAACATGGTCATAAAGGTGGAGAGACAGATCAAAGCTAGAGTGACAGCAAGGAGTGGAGCAAGTTCAAGTTACTCATGGAACTCAAAATGGCCTAAGAAGGAGGAGAAGTCTAAGGATAAGGTGGTGGACTTCAAGGAAGCACCTAAGAAACCAATTGGGGGATCTGATCAAAAAGGTACTTCTAACACCCAAGCTACTTCTAGTAAACATTCATCTATAAAATGGTTTAAATGTTTGGGTACTAGCCATATTGTTTCTCAATGCCTTAATACAAAAGTAATCTATATGAAGGATAAGGGGGTTATTGATTCTGAGGATAGAGATGTTGATGATTTTCCATGTGATAGTATTTGTGATGGTGATGATGAATGTGTGGAAAGAGCTGTCACAGGAGAAGCACTTATAGTTAGGAGAGTGTTAAGTGCTAGAGTTAGAG
>JANZLX010182588.1:0-12260 GCA_025531955.1 Erythroxylum orinocense
CAGTGCCACTTTCTTCCTTTTATACGTCGGGGCTGAACTCCTCCATGGCATCGAAATCGACTTCAAACCTTCTCTCCATTTGGTCTACTCTCCTTCATTGATGCGTGGGAGTGAATGAATAAAGCAAGGAAATGAAGATCGCATAATAGTGAGATGGTGAGAGAAAACGAGAGTAACGCAACAAAAGGGAGAAGAATAATCTGGGAAAATCGAGACACAATAGACTTAAGAGTAACGGGGGCAAAATGAAGAAAAAGTAAAAAATTATTAGCTAATGGGAGTATAACGCTCCTATAGAGTAGCTGGTGGAATACTAGTTGGTTGGGTTGAATCAGCCAACCCAACCAATTGTTTAGCAAATAAAATTTTTAGCTTCTTTTTAAAGTCAACAAGCTACGAAAAGCTGACCAGCTAAAAATGAACTGATCAACTCTTCAATAAATGAGTCGCTCTATACCTTTGCACCTTTCACTGTTTAATTCAAAGACAAAAGATGACAGATCAAGCTTCATACGACAAAAATACCAACTGATCAATCTAAATGAACAAGAAACAAAAATGTGCAGTACACTAATCAGGGGCAATGCAACCATTATTAGTTATGTATTGGTTATCTAATATGTTCTGTCCCCAATTTATATGAAATTTCATTTTATGTTTTATTATTTTCACTATATAAATAAAGAACATAACAAACAAAATTATATTTTAGAGTTTCCTGAAATTTGTGTGACATGTCATAGGTCAACTATACTTTAGAGTAGAAAAAACTGATTAGGCATAAATTTTTCTTTTTCTAGTAATTAGTTAGTGTTTATTAGTTTAATTTCATACCAATTTCGCATTGTGCATGATTAAGATTTTAATTGTGTAAGTAGTATATGGTTAATTGTTTATTTTAACTTTGAATTTTAAGAATTGCATTAGTAATCCCAAAATTAGATTAATTTTATTTTTAATTGTGTTATTAATTTTTTTCCATTAGTTTAATTTTCTAATTATTTAGTTAATTTCATTATTTTTAGTTTAATTTAATTTTTAATTGTGTGCTTTTTAGCAACTGCATACCATAGTGGGTGTATGAATTAAATATGGGAAAATTTATTTTTTGTATTGATATTCGTTACATTCTCACATTTTATTCCGTTGTAGGTACAATGATAAGAAGAACAAAAATAGTGCGACAATGAAGGGCAAAGGAGGCACTAAGGAAAAGACAAGGAGGTGAAAGGTGTGAAGCTCGCATACCACCAGTGCGAGAGATTGTTGCTCATACACTGACCTGACAAGAGATGCTGCATTTTAATGTTAGAGCTCATAAGGAGCAATTCCAGAGGTTTAAGAACAAGAAGTTTGGGATAGGTAGATGCATAGATTGGGAGGTGTTAGAGTAGACCAGCTTAGCCCAACAAGTTCGAGAACTTATCAATGTTGGAGCATGTCAGACCAAAAACTTATTGAGCAAGTTTTATATCTAATAAATCTCTCAATACACTGTAAGTCTACAAATCTTATCTTGTAGTATATATGGTTATCGTTCTCATGAGGATTATGCAAGAATAAGTTTGAACCTAACTTTGTCTAAGGTAATAAGAAATTCATTTGAATATAAAAGTAAATAACAGAAATTGAAAGAAATAATGAAACAAAGCAAATAAGATGTCAGCTGCCAATTATATTAGGGTTTTAATCAGGATAGAGTATTTAGGACTTATTCTTTCCTTTTTTTTCCTTAACTATTTTTTATCCAGTTGTGTGTTTGATCTTAGATTTCCTAAGGTATTAATTACTCTCTCTCAAGACCTAATCAATTAACCCTAATTGAATTTGAAAATTTCATATTTGTAACCTCTCGATTCATAAAACTTTCCCTACTGTTTTCAATTAGATATGAAGCTATCTAATAGATAATTAAGTTCTCAAACAAGATCTCTCTTTGAATGATTGTTAATTTGATAACTGAGAGACTATTAAACTGCTAACTCTCATTGTGCAATCTAATTTGATTACTTTTGACCCACTCTCTCGATTTATTGTCAAATATAGGTATACACAATTATCACAAACACTAGAATATGTATTGAAATCAATAATAATCAAAGTCAAAAGCTAAATCTAGAATAAATCATAATATAAAATTTAGAACCTTATAAACATGTTAAACATCTTAGAATTTGGATATCTCACATCAAGATTGAAGAAATAATTAAAAGAAAAGAAGAAAAATTATGTAATTCATAATATGGAAAGCTAGAATTCCTGGATGCTCTTCTTGATCTCCCACGTTTGATCAACTTTTTGGTATTGGTTGCTGCATTTTTTGGTGTTTTTAAAGTCCTTAAATAGTGTATTAGGGTTTTGGGGTGTAATCAAGTTTTTTTTCTTCACTTTGATCGGTTCCAAAAATACCCTAAACCCTAAAACAGATGAAAAAACTCATGCCTAAAAAGTATCTATCATGACCGTGACATAGGGGTCATAATTGTGGGAGTTTCCTTTTTGTCACAATCGTGCTCCATGAGGAATCATCGTGATAGAGGCCATATATCTCCATGAATGCCAGTCACGATTATGCTACTCATTCACGAACGTGATAACTTTCAAGTATCTTCCATCTTTCTTGTTCTTTAATTATTTGATTTCCATCACTAACAAACACATTAAACACCTCATGAAACATAAAATTAAGATTGAAATCATTCTGTAAGCCACACAAACACTTTGAATATAAACAAAAACTCAAATTAACATAATTATAAGTCTATACATATGATAATCATCTAATAAATACCTACAAACATAATAAAATACCTCAGAAAACATAGTATGAACTAAACCTATCAATATCCCCACACTTAAAATTTTTCTTGTCCTCAAGCAAAAAAAAACACAAAAAACATATAAGCCCACATTCATGCAGCATGCAATGATGGTACAATGACATTGAATCTTATGGAATCAATTTAACCACAAACATCAATCATTCAAATTATGCCAACATACTAACATATTCCTTTTATATTTCAGTACTTTGAATTGAATATACACATCAATCAAAATAGAAACACTCAATTCATACACCTAAGGTACTTGTAAACATGCATTTATAAGTACGATTGTCAATCCCATGAGGACTATAACAAATAATACAAATTACAACTATAAATCCCATGAGGACTACAACTAATAATGCTAACATTTTTTTCTATTGTGTAATCCAGCGAAATGAATGGTAGATTTTGAAAATAAAAATTAACATAACTAAAATAACAAATTAGAGATAACATATTAAAGCAATAGATAATAATAAAACAAGCAATTGAATATGAAGATCTAGATGGAAAATTCCCTTATAATCTTTTCTATGATTGAATTTATCTTAATTTAATGATCAACACTAGTTTCTTAGACTGGTAAAAATTTTAAAGTCATAACTATATTCTTTTTCAAGATAAATAGCACATATCCTTAAGTTGATTAATTAAAAGTTCTCTATAATTAAAACTTCTAAGAATGCATTAACTCTTTCTAGAAATTTCATTGTTAGATTTAGCTTAGAAGATTTATATGGTTCTAACTTTAGGATTCTATGCAATTCTCATAATTCGTACCTTGATTTATTCATATATATGATCTTCTACATTTGTTATTTAATTCCTATATCTGATATCTAAAATTGAATTTTTTGTGATTGACCCTAGTTTTTTATATTAGTAGAAATTTTAAAGTTATAACTATATTCTTCCTTAAGATACGTCAGATTATGCCAAGTATGGTCTATCTATTTGAGCATACATTAAGTTCTTAGAATTATCACTTGTTTTCCTCACGCGTGTGATTTAACTAACTTTCAACCCAAGGTTCATCTCAAGTTATCTTTTAAAGTCACATCTGAATCTTACATCTCGTCAAAGATTTTCTCCAATATGCACCAATGCATGCCAACTCATTGAAAATATCCATTTTCCTTACCCACTCGTAAGTCCTTGCCTTATTTCGTCACCTCGAGTATCAAACATTAGTCAAAGCTTAACAATACCTGCACAATACTACTATCAAGACTTAAAGGTATAACACATCACCAACTACGGCTAGTGATATATATTTTAAACATAAATGTGTCTGGGCTAATGAAGTAAATTCCAAGTATGCCTTGCTAGTTACTATAATATGTCCACATGATTATGGGTTATAGAAGCAACTTATAAACTCATTTTTGCAATATAAGGTGATTCATTTCAAATTCATTAGCCTTATAACGCAACAGGATGTGATATTAAGACTTAAAGAGTTCATTACATCATATGGATGATGTCGGCCAATCATGAGTAACCCGTGGCAACTTTTACCTACTCTTTCCTCTTACAATCACTATCATCACACTTTAATGGATAATATGTAAAATCACACACTATAGGAAAAAGTGTTTTAAATAACAGACAAAAGCATATCAATAAGTATAATTATTGTTTTTTATGAAGGCAACATAATTCATATCGCTACAAAAAATGACACTGCTATAAGTATAAGGTGATAATTTTTGATTAGGAAACAAAATACAAAATGTTGCTTTAAGTTTTTACTAAGGCAACACATTAGTTTCAAACTATAGTAACAATGTTAGATAGATATTGCAACAATTTAGTCTTTTTAGGCAACAATGTTAAATAGATAAGACAACAAAGTGCCTTTCTTTAGCAACAATTTGTAACAATAAAAGAAACAATTTGTTCTTTTGTTACTAATAATATTTAACTTAAAAGCAAACTCTTTTCATTATGTAGGCAACATTCATATATACATTAAAAGAAATATATAGATATTAATGTACTTCTTAATTGCGTACGAACTATTAAAGATTGATTATATATATAATATATAGTCCATAAGGACTTAAAATTCAACATTTAACGTATTTAAAATACAAAAGCAAATTACATGTGCTTTTCTTATTACAAAATACAAAAGCGAATTCTATAATCCTCAACAATTACAAGGAAAATTACATGTGCTTCAACAACTCTTCATCATTTGTAGAATTCGATGTCAGTGTCAGGTTTCTTCACTTTGCTCTGTAATCTTTCTCAAAGTCTTTTGGAAGTATAATGTACCTGTTTTTTTGTACTGCATGCATTACTACTTCTTGACAGATAGTTGCAATCTGTGATTAGATATCCAGTTATGATGAGGACAAGATTATATTCAATATAAGATATTAAGGTGGATATATTAAGCATTGGGCGTTAAAATTGAATTCCGAGAATTATTACAAACAAATATTCAACAAGATAAATATAAGAGGTGCATGCTTCATTTTTGTTCAGGCCACATGCTTTTTGCAAGCTAATGTATTAGTATCAAAAACTAAAGAAAATGATGTAGCTTTTCTCACACTGTTCACATTAACTAATAGAAAGATTGATAACCACATACAATACTCAGACAACAATTGATAACCAATTACAATATTCACACAACAACTACACAATATGAAGCGAAACCCAACTAACCTCAGTAGCACTAATTTTATCAGGCCGAGAGACAAAGTCTTCCAATTCATCTCATCACTAAGATTCATTTTTGAAGTGTAACCTTGTACAAAGAAAATTAATAATTTCATTTAACTGTCAATTTATCTATAGAAAGGAATCTTGCATGATAATGGGATAAAAGATTTTCTTGTTCCCAGAAGATAAATTCATAGGTCATGTAAAAGAAAGTTTACTTAGAAAATACTTTTTTCCCTTCTATCAGGCAAAGGACATTCAATTTTCCTATCCAGCTTTCCAGGACGTAGAGTGTAGAGTCTAAAGCGTCTGTTTTATTAGTTGTCATTATGACGTTATCATTAACAGTCTGGTCAAAATCATCCATCTAAAGTATATTTCAATAAGGAAAGTAGAAATTGACTGCATCAGCAAAATGACTAAATAGACTTAACAAACTAGATATTCAATAATTTTCAAACAACTTAGTTCATAAAAAATATCTCTTATATTACCTTAGTTTAATTTAGGTGTAAACCATATTTACACGAGATATACATTTCCATAAGACTAATTACAAGATCTCCTAAAAAAACCCGATTAAGGAGTTCTATCAAAATATGTTGAACTTCTCTGTCAACACTAATTTGAGCATCAAACCTTGGAGTAACAATGGCATCAACCTCATCAATGAAAATAATTGTAGGATCATTCTCTTTTGCATGTCAAAAAACATCACGAACCATACGAGAACCCTTAAAGTGGAAAAAAGATTGCATTTAAAGGGTAAAACTTACTACGATTACTTAAATGTCAGTAATAAAGTCTAACTCTCAATATGAAGTAGAATCACCTTAATTACATATTTTCATAGCTTGATTTCAATAATCAAGACATAAATCATTAAAAATGAATGCTCGCCTCAAACAATTGGTGAAAGCACTGTCCTATATATAAATGCATAAATATAGTGAATAGAGAGCAAGAAAGAAACACCAGCATTATCAAGTTGCAACACCTCCCCATCTACTATGTCGCTTGAAATCTCCTCTAAGTTTTTCTAATTTTTCAAATAACTAGTACTAACCAGTGTAGGGAAACCATCGCCACTAGATGAGAAAACTAGAAATACATTTTTGCATTTAAATATGATAAAATAGCAAAAAAATCAAAACCTAGAATAAGATGCACCTACGTAGAACTTTCCAAAGTTCAACTATGTGTTTAACTCTACCATACCTGTATGATTGATGGAGAAGACTAGGAGAAACTTAAGGTACAATAGTTAAGAGTTCTTGAAGAGTCATATTCTTGTCCATCCATGATAAGATCTTGGTTGGGGCCTTTAAGTTTAACCCATAAAGAATAAGGTGGCTCTAAAACTTAAACTTATGTGGCAGGGCGTGTCTCTCATTAGACTAAAAGTTCTAATGGTCATCATCCACAATCTTTGATGAAAAAGTTTCATTTACCTTCCAATCTTAATAGAAAAGTCACCGTGAATGGTTTTGGGGGCAGAGTCTGAAAGGTTTTTCGCATCGATAATCTTTCAGCTAGTAGTAACAACATTATTTCCCTCCCAAATCATACAAACAACAAGACAAGAGATGACATAGTCAACAAGTCCATTAAAGAATGGCTTGCCAGATAAATTCTAAAAGTGCCTCCCAACAAAAGCAAGTTCTACAGTGATCATCTTTAGACCTAAATGAAACAACATATACCAATTTCTCATCAGAACATAACCTTGGCAATGCAATAATTCTGACCTAATCACAATCCTGCAAATCAATTCATAATAGGACAAAGGAAGTATCTTTAAGAGAGAAACCCTTCTTCTCAAATTTGCTTATGATTTCACTAACATGAAACACACCAATGTTATCGTCTCAAGTAACAACGTTGTCGTTCAAAATGGTTTATGAACCTTAATTGAGCGAGTCACAAAATATCGTGCAAATGGGGGTGTTTCTTTTACCCCTTTTGAAAACGGTGCCAAGTCTGTGTACCTTCTTGCTTGCAACGTTGTCTTCTCAAGTAACGATGTTGTCATTTAAGATGGTGACCCTTTTCCAATGCATCACTGTCGTTATAGCTTGTTTTTATTTATATCAATATGTACTTAGAATATTGTCGTTTTCTTGGCTTATTTGATGCAGGAAAGTTATTCTCTCCATACTTTGGTCTTCTCATTTTTATTATCAATCAAAATTTTAAATTTTTAGTAAAAAAACATTGTAGTTTTATTATGTATGGTAGCTAGCTACGACAATCTTTTAGGTTCTCTCCAGATGTTATGCTCCAACTATTGTTAATTTTTAAAATTTTTATTTTTTTAAAAAATAAATTGTAAGGTCCCAAATTATACCCTAGTTGAAATGTTACATGTTCATGAAGGTAAATGTGATAGGTTTTGAAATTGTGATATGATTGTGAATTATATATGTCTTGAATCTTGGTTTTGGACCATGATTAGTAACTTGGAATTAATTGATACCATTAAAAACTTGATATGTTAAAATGTACATTTGGACTAGGAAAATTATTAAGTGGTAAGATAAGTTGGAACATGAAAATTAGTACGACTAAGCCTGTACATTGAATCACATTTGGCAGTATTGGTTGAGTGTCAAATGACCTAATAGAATTGTGACATTTGATAGCCTAAATGGAGGACAAGTGGCTCACTTCTGTGTGTGACATGTAGGTTGATTCATTGAAAGACATGTGCCCTTTTAAATTTATGACACCTGGCACTAAACAAATGCTAAATCACTCCAACCCATTTGATGTTTCTGTTGCATTTTCACTATCTTTTGCTCCTCTCCACCAAAACTCTCTCTTAATCTCACAAACTCCTGGATTTTTCTTCAATTTGGATCATCATCACTTGAAATCTTTGCAAGATGTTGCATCAAGGAAGCTAGATCTTGTTATCTTTTATGTTGTCTTTTTGGTGCTAAAATTTGCACCTTGATCTTGGATGTGTGTTGGTTGCTTGGAAGTGCTAGATTAGTTGGTTCTTTGGAGTTAAAATTTGAAGTTAAACATGTAAGGGAATTCTAAACTTGATAGCATGTAGTAATACAAGTTCTACGATCATTGAATTGGCATGGAATGTGTGTTATGATAATGATAAATGAGTGCTGGAAAATTGATCCTTGTATGGCAAATTCTGTTTTGGTTTTGATGTATGAAAGATAATGATTTGTGAGTTGCCTAATGAATGATTTTTGAATTAGATTTGGACATGAATTTGATAAGGGATTGAAGCATGAATAACATAAAATTGAAGCAAAATTGATCGACTTTAGTGAAGGCGTGTTGGATGGAGTATGAAGAAGTTAAATTTGGAAACAAAATGAAGGTCATGGGTGAGTGAACAGAAATTGATGGACTTTAGTGAAGGTGTGTTGGATGGAGTATGAAGAAGTTAAATTTGAAAACAAAATGAAGGTCATGGGTGAGTGAACCTTCGGTTCACTCATCCCATGATCGTGGGATTTATATGGCACCTTCTTACGGTGGTGGAAAATGCTTTGAAAGGGAAAAAGGTTGGTTTTATACATTTGTTGGACTATATAAGGTTAAGGCACTTTTTAATGGTGTAATTGGACTTAACTAAGGTGTAAAATTAACCTACTTTAATGTGGAATTAGTTAATTAAAGGTTGAATAAGGTTTGGATTATTAATTAAAGTAATAACTTAAGGAAGGTGTTATTTGATAACAAAGTATCTAATTTTGGAACTTAAGTTGTTAAAGGAATGAAGTTTACTTATGAATGCTAATGTGATTTAAAGAACAATAGTAATGTGTTAGTTGTTAATATCTGTGAATCGGGAACTTTTGTGAATACATGTAATGTGTAATTACTTAATGTATTCACTGGTGAATTATTGCAAATGTTTATGTTTATAAAGCATGTTAATTTTGAGCAAATGTGAATGAATATGTTAAATTTGAGCAAAATGGAATAAAGTCATATATTATGCACTACATCACTTACATGCGATTCTGAAATTTGAAATGTTTTGTTTTTAAAACTGCCAAGTCCTAATCATGGATAAATAGACATGCCTAGAAGAGACTGTAGCTGCTTCTATAACTAGACATTAAGTTGTCTTCTATATCTAGACACTTCGGTGTCTTTTGTACTTGACACTTTGGTGTCTTTTGATTTTAGACACTTTAGTGTCTTCTGTTTTAGACTTAAGTCTCTTATGTTTTTGAGATACCAATCATAGATATCTTTTATTTTGGTCCCGTTACCCACTTCTGTAAAAAGGACTAACAGGCTAATCTATTTTATGTTTTGATATATGTTATGATCTGATACAAGATAAGTTCTGATCTGATTCAAGATAAGTTTTGATTTGATACAAGATATATTTTGATTTGATAGAAGTTTTGTTCTATTCTGACATAATTATATCCTGTTCTGAGATTTATACATTCTCTTCTGAAGTAATGATGTTATGTTCTAATACTTATATGTTTTGTTTTGATGCAAGAATGTTATGTACTGATGAATTACATTCTGTTATGAGACAAATAATGTTTGGTTTGCTCTTTAATATGAACAATTAAAGATTGCTTATGATATGACTTAATTCAGTACATGTGAATGTTAGAAAAATAGTCACTATTATGTATCCTATTTAGTTATGCCCCACTAAGTTATACACTTAACATGGTGGTTGTGCCTTCGTGTAGGTTCTAATAAGAAGACTTAAGGTTGGGACAACAACAGTGGCAAATGAAGGACTTGATATGATTTTGGATAATGTTATGTTTAAGTTTTAAGTTGTATTTTAATGTTTTGAGACATATTGTATTTTGTATTAATGGTTTGTAATAACTATAATACAGGATGGGTTTGTATGTAAGGCATGTATATGATGAGTCCAATATGTACACTATGTTCTGTATATAACTCAGCAAAGTATGAATGTGAAGTATGTTATTTTATTTTCAATGAATTTCTGGAATATCTTGATATGTTTTAGGATTGTTTTGTGTGGCATTTGTATATCCTCTTAGGGAGTATTCGGGTGTTACATAAATGGCCAATTTATGTGTATATATTATAGAAATTTTTATTTTGGAACAATTGTATCATGTGTTTTAACTTTACTAAATAAATTGATGGGTATTTTAATTTTCTTAGACATATTATAAATACTTGTTAGTAAATAGAGAAATTATGTAATTTAAATATACATTAGTAAGTAACTATATAAATAAAGATGTAAAATTAGTAAATACCCTCTAGCAAATAGATGACTGGAAATATAGGAACAATTCCAAATGTTACATATATAAAACTTTATTGCAATTTTTTTAAATTTTGTTGTCTTCTTTTATATGTAGTAATAAATTAATATTGTTGTTGTTTTTAATATTATGAAAGGTAATAATTTAAAAATCGTTGCCTTGTTTTAAACTATTGCAAATATATCGTTGCTTAAAGCACTTTTTTTTGTAGTAACACGTCCCTGTGTTAGAATATGATTACAATACTAGCATTTCCTACCTAGTCACCCCACCTATTAGTGTCATGTGAGACTATGTTTTCTGTCAACTTTTGTCCAAAAAACCAATAGGTCTAAGCAAAACCATAAACTTAACTCATTAATGGACCAAGTCACATTAGTACCAACCAATTAAGCCTCCCCTTAATCTTCTTATTTTTTTAGAAATTAAAAATTTTCATTAAAATCATATAAGTTTACATTTGGAAGTGTCTTTCTTACGTGTGGAAGAACCACTTAGTACACATAACATAAGAAGTTTGCAGAAAACGACGACGTTCAACCAAAATACCTAACGTTTATTAATTAGGGTAAAACGAACCATATCTTTTTTGAGTCTTTGAGTTTTTACTCGATTAAGTCGGGCGATTGACAATGCTCTGATGCTCTGGAGGCGATGTTTGCAGTGGCTCCAAGGAACAACCTTTTCTTCGTTCTACGCTTAACCAGCTACTCTTCTCAGGTAATCAACTCCATCTCAGTCATCTTTTAAAGATTAGGTCTATTTATGTATCTCTAAGAGTTTGCTTTATTTTCGGAGGTGGGAAAGAACTCTTTGAGGGCTTAGCTCTTCAGTGACAGTCCAATGAGGGAGATCACGACTCAGGTCCTGTTTCATAAACTTATTCGACTCCTTCTTCAAACGATTTCTTTTGTCAAAATTGGTATGGCTAATCTGAAGTCACTTGTGTAGAATTGTTTTCCTTAAAGGTTTACAAGGACTTCAACATCTATCTAGAAATGAGAGAACAGGGAGGATGCCACATCCCTAAACAAGTATGCGATTTAATGCTTTCATGATCTTCCTTTCTTTTCCTTGAGAAAAACTCCACTTGTTTAAACATTGTACAAACAATGATCCATTGATGGTGAATAAATAGCAATGTTATTCATGTTGTAGTATAAACAAGTAAACGTAATCGAGAGCAACACAAAATATGAGGCAAGGGATGACTGTATTGATTCTCTGAGAACAACTTTTTGGGAAAATTTAATGAAACAGTAAATGGGGGAATGTGATGAGAGAAGAAAGAGAATTCAGGTGAGGAGAAGGAATACAATATTCATGAGTAAATGCATAACTAATTTGTTACAGAGAATCTCCCTTTTATGCCAAGTGATCACCGCCTGTGTGCACAACCGTTTCTTCAGCCAGCATTCTTCGGTCTGCTGACTAGGACTAGAGAACAAAGCCATCCAATTTCTTTGACAGCATCTTGGGCCTGTTGCCTCTTCTCAGC
>JANZLX010182605.1:0-12257 GCA_025531955.1 Erythroxylum orinocense
TGAGTTTAGAGATGAAGTAAGAATGATGTTTTAAGGTTGTATTTGAAAGATGGGAAGATTTGGATGAATAATGTTGGGAAATCGGGTTTCGGGAGTTTCTAGGCTCGCACGTCACGACGTGCTCTTGCAGACATCGCGGCGCGCTGCCTCGCCGACATCCTGACGTGCTCAGGTGCTCGTTGCGGCGCGCTCCTACGTCCAAGTCGTGGCGCGCTCCCACGTCCACGTTGCGACGTGCTCCAGCTTCCTCGTCACGACGATGGACCATTTTCCAGCACTGTTATGTTTTGGTATTTTAGGTATAACTTTTGATGTAGATGTCCAAATTGAGTGATTTTGGAGTCATTAGAAACTTAAGACAATAGGGAACATGTTTCTAGAAGAGAATATTATGAGATTTTGTCATTTGTTTGATTTTATTGGAATTTCTATTGAATGGAAATTTTGGCTATTGTTAAAGGAAATCAAGGAAGGAAAGAGAAGCAAGTGTGAGGAACCTTTGAGCAAGATTTTGAACAAGGAAATCAATGTGGGTTTCATGTTTATAATAGAAGGAATGAGCCATAAATGTTTCCTTTTAAAGCAAAAGAAGAAAATGATTTCAAATTTCATCATAAGTGTTGCATTTCTTACTTCTTGCATGATTTATGAAATATGCTATATGTTTGCTGCATGAATTGTGTGATGGATTATAAAGAGACTTTTTTTTCAAGTGATTTCTGAAGAGAATAACAAAATTTATGAACTCAAGTTTTGAAAGCGCATATGAAATATTGTTTGCTCCTGAAACACAAGTTTTCAAGAAGTGCCATTTTGGGCAATACAAGTTTACAAGTTATGAAATACATGTTATATAGGTTTGGTTTGGTCCATTCTATTGTCAAGTGCACTTTTACTTAAGGCTTCTCCCGCCTGCCTACTAGTGGCATGGAGCTCCTTCAAGGACTCCCTCATATTCACGACTACACAAAACTACTATGTGGGATTGTGTTAGCTCGTTTTGTTCACGACTACACAAAACCACTATGTGAGATTGTGTTAGCTCGTTCTATTCATGACTGCACAGGACACTTTTTGGGAAGTGTGCTAGCTCGTTCTG
Source organism: Erythroxylum orinocense (assembly GCA_025531955.1). NCBI lineage: Eukaryota > Viridiplantae > Streptophyta > Magnoliopsida > Malpighiales > Erythroxylaceae > Erythroxylum > Erythroxylum orinocense. Next base: position 1,100 of record JANZLX010182605.1, read on the forward strand.
TTTATGGACCTTCCAAACCATTTTGATGTGCCTATGTGTTCATGATATATTTGACAAGATTGATGCATACATGATTTGTACTATTGTGAATTGTTTGACAAAGTGAGAATTTTGAGAAATAAGTGTTTAATGATATTTACATGTGAAATTACTACAGTTTCGAAAATGTTCAATGACAATGAGTTTTATAAATGGTTTTGCTTGTTATCCGTTATAAATCTGTTACCCACGAGCTTTAAGCTCACCCCCTATTTCCGTCCCATCTTCAGGTAATAAGGAAGAGACGAGGGATCAAGAGCATAACGACATTACTTCAAAATTTTCATATTTTGGAGTTTAAGTTATTTTTGTAAATTATATGGCTTAGTCACATTTCAAGGATTATTGGTTCATTTGGTTTTTGTATTTTGAGATTTGAAACATTGATGTATTGGAGTTTGAAATGTCACTTTAGCTTGTAAAGAACTCTATTCTTTGATGTTAATGAAATATGAATCATGTATGGATGATGTTGAGAGGAATATAAATTTGTATATGGATGAGGTTGAGTTGAAATTAGGTATAATATGAGTAAGTTATCGATTTTAGATGATAAATCTTGAATACGATTTATGGTTAGATATATATAGTATGTGTAATGGAAAAGGGATTATAGACTTGGTTCAAGACTTTAAGCTTCATGATTTGATTGGTTTGCGCTAACGTTTGTATGACGAGCAATAATACGCACACGATTTATGGTCAATGAAGCCCAGCATATGTTTAGTATCAGAGTAAGAAGAGATTACAAGGAACCACGCTCAGGTATGATGGTTTTTGTTAAGAGGTTGGGTTCCGAAAACAGGATCCATCATTATAACATCTATTTGTCATGGTGAGAGGTTATCTTCGGCACAATGTCCAAAGAATGATATAGAGAGAGAGGCTATAAAGAATGTGCTTTATTCTAGTGCCATTGGGTGCACTAGATCGAGCATTGCATTTGTTTTGGACTGTTGGGTAGGTATCTTACTAACCTAAGAATAAACTACTAGAACCCAATCAAACAATTGTTGAGATATCTAAAAGGAACTAAGGATTATATCTTGACATTTAGAAAAGTTAACAATCTAAACCTTATAGGCTATACAGATTCAGATGCGTTATGTGTACCGATAATAGAAAGTCCACATCAGGGTATATTTTTATATTAATAGATGATATAAAATCAAAGAAAAGTGTTAAACAGACACTGTTGACTTCCTCGAATATACATGCAGAATTTTTGACATGCTATAAGGTTATTTCGCAGGAAGTTTGACTTAAGAGCTTAATTTTTAAGTTGTATATGTTTGATTCATTGGCTAGACCAATTCGATTATAGTGTGATAATCTTTTTGTTGTATTATTCAGTTACAATAATAAGAACATCACACAGTCTATACATTTAGAGGTCAAATATTTAACTATAAAGGAATTGATACAGAAAGGTGTCATTGATGTGCATTTGAGGACTGAGGATATGCTTTAACTATAGGATATCGCTCAATTGTTCTTTGTAGACAAGTGTATAATATTTTTGTACTGAAGCCCTTGTACATTGTTAGTTAAGGATCACTATATTTGCTCTTAATATATTTATGAAAATTTAATATATTATGACATTATATTTTGTACATATTATTGATCATCATTTTGTTCTCAGTCACACAATTTATTTTGCACATTGTCATAATACAAGTGAAAGTCTTAAGATTTGTATCAATCTTAAACATTTTAAACAATCATTGGGCATATATATATAGGTTGACCTTGAGCCTATTTTGTTAAGACACATACAAATGCATATATACCTATAGATTTGATATGAAATAGGGGGTACAAGCATTTATTCCTATAAGCTTTTCTTTAATGCAGTTTAACATTCAGTAAGACAAAACAAATTTCTCTGATGCAGACGAGCATGAACATCGAAGAAACTGAGACCTACAAATAGAAAGATGATATATTTTAGATCATACAATTATCATTTGTTGGAGTTATGTAAATATAGTGCCCTAAAAAGCAAGTGTATTTACATATAACTTAATCTTATTTCAGTTACTTTTGTAATGAAAATATTTATTATTAACAAAACAAAAGAGTTTGGTTTTATTTGTATAAACATAATATAACTAGTCATAAGGTACTAAGATTCTTTTGAAAGTAATACACATATACATGGAGATGTATGGGAAACATATATATTATTATTATCTAAATTAATTGATTTATATTTGAATAATCAAGTTGGTCGCTTGATTATGGTTTAGATTGTAGTGTTGCAATTTATCTCCATGTAAGTAGAGAAGTTTTCTTCAAGGGAATGATGAGTTTCATATTATGATAGTAGTTGACTATCAATAATGGCACTATTAAATGAATCTGGAATCACGTATGATTTTAAAGATTAAAGTAAGTCGTTTCTTTTATCTTAAAACATACACTTTAGCATTCTTTTATTGCGAACCACAATCTTGATGAGTTGTGAGCTTATATGTGTTACATTACAATTCTTGACATGATCGGAATAGATTTTCACAAAGTGTTAATCCAATGCTTCATTTTGGAATTATTAATTGAAACATGTATCAGGAAACATTCACTCAAATAAAGAGTTTATAGTGATATCATCACTTCTAGATGTTTTACGAAGATTGGTGATTAAACTGACGCCAATAGTTTGATAGACTAGCAACCCATCAAGTCTTAACACTAAGATGAAATCTCATGTGTTAATCACCAAATAGAGTAAAGCGGGAGATCTAGAAGGAAAGACCAATTAAGGGCAAAATGGTAATTTTACCCTTTATTGTGTGAATGGCCATAATATGGTTCATAATAGAGTTTGCAATTAAACATCTTATTTGAAACATGTGTTCTCATAATATTTAGTAATTCAAGAGTTCAGCTAATTGTCTTTAGTTGAATGATATTTGGTTAATAAGTTGGAATTAATTCTAATGAGATTAAATTAATTACGGGCTTATTGGAGCTTGAATTATATAAGTCCAATTAGATTCCCCACTTAGCTTCTAGGAAAGGTTATCAAGCAACGTAAGAAAAATAAGTAGAGGTTACCAGAAATAAGAAAGAAGGAAAGGACCGAATTGGATTTGGAATAATAAGACCAAAACGATTTAATTAAGAGTTAATTAAATTAGGTTTTAAGCCTGCAATTAAATGATGGGCTTACACTAATTAATTGTTAATTAGAAGCCCAAAATGACCATTTGATATTAGGTAGGTTTTTGGTTTGATTTAATTAATTAGATTAATTAAATTAAAACAATTTTTATAAAGACAAAAAGGAAGGCAAAAACTGAAACTACAATTATATAGTTTTCAGTTTTATAGCTAAATGGGCAACTGCACATTTAGCATTGAATTGCTAAATTTAAGATGGATTTTTATCATGCATCATCATCATTAAAATGGTTTAATGGTGTCCTCATTAAATGGTTTAATGGTCTTATCATTAAAGGGTTTAATGGTTGTTATTTAATGTTGGTATGTAGAAAAACTTATCAACCTTTTAGCATTCTTTTGATTAAAGAAGGAGTAAGTGCATTCGTTGCCCTCTCTCTCTCCCTCCTTTCATCTTGCAACCGAAAATGAAAGTACCTTTTTTGGTTTTTTACCTTTTCATCTAGCCATATTAAACAAGTTTGAATGTTTCATTTATGGCTCTCTCTTTCATTTTGATTAAAAGAATGAAGTGGTGCAAAAGTTGCTCTTGCTTTGTCCTTTACCGAAATTGGTAAAGAGAAGAGTCTCATTTTTGGCTTCTTTCAACTAAGGAAAATCTTTACATTTTTCTTCTCCTTTCTCACCAAAGGATCTTGTTAATAAGTTGTCCAAGGAGAACAAGTGGTAGATCAGATTGGTTGAGGATACAACGAAGAGGAGAGGATAGAATAGCATGGATAGGATACAATACCAAGGAGTCAAAGCTATAGCAAAGGAGTCGGTATAATTTTGATCTTGTTCTTATGCTATTTATTTTTCTAATACTGTATCATGTATTTATTAAGCATGTTGATTTGGTTATTATTCTTCAGCTATGATTTGATTTTGGAAAAAGTTTTAAATCTCCTGTTCACCCAAATCTGGCATGCTTTTCTTTTCGATCCAACATCATCATATTTTTCCACACTCCATTTTCTCATTAATGCTAATAAGGTATTTTATATACCTGATTGTATTAGATTTGTATTGCATATGGCACATGTAGTTGCTAACTTCTGGTATTGAAAACCTTACGAGATTGAATGATAGACTTTCATTATTGAACCAAATGTTTTAAACTTAATTGACCAATGCATTGGTATTGTTTAACCGATTTTACTAGTTTTACAGTTATTATAACTACTATAATTATTTTTTAACTAAAGGGGAGAATACTAGTAATTTTCTTAATTTGGACAATTGTATCACCTCATTTCCATACTAAAGGTTAGAACCCTAGATTTCTATAAACGAGAAATAGTAACGAGAGATTAAAAAAATGCATTTCACATTTATGCATAATATAGCATTCAGACACGTGAATTTGATTGTTTTTGCATAGATTTCAATGATTGTATATACACTCATTTGACATTCTCTAGGTATAATTGATTATGAATATGATTATAATGTGAATTGTTGATTATGCATCTTAAAAATTGAGTTGGTGTGTACAATTAATGATTTAGAATTTTTAGTGAAATATGGGAAATTTATGATAATTATGAGTAGTTTTGGACTAGGAAAATGCTAAGTACCAGAACAATTGATGAATGGTAGTAGAATTAAGTGTCAATTGGCAGTAGAAATTATTGACAAGAGACATTAAGATTTAATGACAATTGTCATTAAAAATTAGGAGACAATTGGATTAGAAACTGAGGGACAATTCAACTATTCATTAAAAAATCATATGATAGCTTTAGTAAATATCCAATTTAACCTTTAATCATTAAGTGGAAGGTGTCATGACACCCACCATGTTATTTTAATAACCCATGAAAATGTTGAAAGTGAAAGATAATTTCTTCTCTTTGTCTTTTAATTGTTAAATGCTCTCTTCATTTTGTTGTTCATCTTCTATATTTGTCTTCATCCCCGATACCCACTTCTCACCTCATCCACGTTGAAGCTTACTTTCACCATTCATTTGCTACTATTGTTTCGTTGTCTTCTTCATTTCTTACTAAAGACCCAAGCCTACCACCTTTGAATGTTGATGATCAAATCATACTGGAGAAGTTAGGTTAGGAGTTTTATTTGAAGATCTTGGAGTAGAAAAATAAGTCTAAAGCATTACTCTTCATAATTTGTTACATCAAACATGTTTGATGATAGTTAAAGGTCAAATGATCATTAAATGGTAATATGTATATATTGAAGCATGAATGAGAAAACCTGTGTATGTTCATCTTTTGTTTGTACAAATATGATGATGATCAATATTTCATAATTTGTTGTTGAGATTATTTGAGTTAGAATGATCATTAAAGATAGTGTATGCAAAACAGCAGAAAATTTTGATAGAAAATGGGTCTTATGTTCTATTTTCTTGGTATATCACCGTGGAACTTTTCGAGTGTTATAGAGACAAGTTAAAATGAGTTTAATGTGAATGAAAAAGGGAGTAATGTGGTGTATTGAAATGGGAAGAATTAAGGTGATAGTTAGAAGTGAAATGAAGATGAACATTTGCAAAAAGTTATTGTTCCGTGATTAAGGAAACATTAACACCAGAAGAGTTGCACGATCATGCAAAGACAAAAAGGAAATAGCACGTTTGCATGATCGTGACAGTGAGGAAAGCTTAGGGGAGCTGCACGATCTTGCACAAGCACAATTATGATAGAAAGGAAACGTAAGGTAGTGCAAGATCGTGCACAAACATGATCGTGATAGAGAGGAATCATTAGGAGTTGCACGATCAAGCACAAGCATGATCGTGACAGAGAGGATACGGTAGAAAGTTGCATGATCATGCATGTCATGACCTTGAAGGTTCACTGCTATTTGACAACTTTCGACACCCTTCACTCTTTTGACCATACCTCCTTCCCTTAACCTCCGATTGACTTAAAATCTAAACCACAAGCTCCTAAAACATTTTACTTCCTCTATACCAGAATTCATTGTCATCTGAATTCACTAGAAAAAAATGGTAAATGGTTAATTGATGAGCTTCGGATGAAAATGATTAAGTGTGTTGGCATAAGTTAAATGGAGTGTTTTCAATGAACGAAAATCTATAATTTGGCTATATCATGATCTGTAGATATCCAAATGGGATGATTTCAAGTTTTTATTAAACTAGTGTCATATGGCTACAATTTTCATGAAGGCATTGAATTTGAATTTTGTCTTTAAAGGTTTCAAAATGTGGCTTAAAGTTGATTACGATGTGCTCTCACTGTTTAGGAATATTCTGCAGTACTTTAGCTATAACTTGCAGAATACTGAACCAAACTGCATGAATTTAGTTTCATTAGAAACATAAGACATAAAGGAATATTTGTTTAGAAGAATTTATTACCTAAATACCTCATTTGCTTTGTCAACATTCCATGTAAATTGACCCAAAAATCTATTTTAAGAAAAGCTGGAATGTGTGATAGTATTGGGCCCCGAAATTTTCTTGGAAGTTAGAATTATTAAATGAGAAATTGTTGGCAAATATTCATGTGTGGAGAAAAGGAGAATTTTTTTTTTGAAATGAATTAGAAAAGATGGTTTAGGTACAAGATGGGTTATATGTGAAATGTTGGAAGCTAAAAGATGGAAAATGTAATTGAAACATGTTCATTGAGTATGCTTCGGTGTTTTACCCATAAATTTTTCTCTAGCTATCAAAATGAGATGATTCTTGATTTGGAATAAACTAGAGAAACATATTACAAATTTTTTAATAAAATCGAGTTTTAATTCAGGCTATAAGAATATCAATTTTCGAATGGAAGTTAAGCACAGAATATTATTTTAGTATAAGAACAGTCCGAAATGTTTGGGTATAACTTTCAAATTTCTTAACCAAATTGAAAAATTTTGGTGTTATTAGAAACTTAAGACAGTGAGAAACATTTTTATAAAAGCAAGTGTTATCAAATTTCTTCAATTTTCACATGATCATTAGTTAATATAGTAAGATTGTATAAGGGTGTTTTTGGTAGTTCACTTAAGCATGTAAGTTACAAGGCATATAAATAAGGGAAAAATGGACATTGTTCAATCATTAATGGTATAAAAGGAAGAAGAAGAGCAAGCTAGTTTTTGATTTTTATAAGTCTTTAAGATGGATTTTGAAGTTCATCCATGAAGGAAAAAAGAATAGAAGGATGAGAGCTTCCATAAGAGCCGACAAACTCTTCAATTGGTGAAGGATCAAGGTAAGAGCATTTTTTATTTGTTGAATTTTTGAAAGCGTTTTGGTTCATATAGCTTAAGAAATGTATAGGATTAAGAATTCTAAAATCAATTTTAGTGAATATGTCTTATGGGTTTCTTAATTGGAATGCCTATTGATTTGGGGAGTTTTGTCAATGTTGAAGAAAATCAAGAAAGGCAAGAGGAGCAAGAGTAGGGGCTTTTTGAGCAAGGTTTTCAAGTAAGGAAATTAAGGTAGGTGAATGTTTATAATAGAGTAAATAAGCCACTTTTGTTCTCTTTAAATCGAGGAAATTGAATGATTTAAAATGCATCATAAGTGTTATATTAATTGTGTCTTGAATGAATTGAGAAATTGATACATGTTTTATATGTGAATTGTGTGATGAATTATGAAAATGATTTCTTTTGAAAAGATTGCATGTTTATGGAATCATGTTTTCAAAAATGGTTTTTGAAATATATCAAGTATATGAAATCAAGTTTTTGAAAAGTGTCATTTTGGGCAACAAGTTTTGAAATACATGTTATGTGGGTTTTGGTAGTCCATCCAATAATTGTCACGTGCATGTTGACCAAGTTAAGGTTTTTTCCGCCTGCCCGCTAGTGGCACGGAGCTCCTTTATAGACTCCCTCAAGTTTACAACTACACAAGACCATTATGTGGAATTGTGTAGTTCGTCATGTTTATGGATCTACCCAAGCCATTGTGATGTGATTACATGTGTTGACATGTTTGATGAATGCTTGACCTATGTGAATTGTGAATTGGTTTGACAAGTTGAGAAATATATGTTTTTATAGATTTTTGTGAGAAATTGCTATGATTATGAAGGTTTTCAATGGTTTTTGCTTATTACCGATTATAAGACTGTTACCCACGAGCTTTAAGCTCACCCCCATTCCTTCCCCTCTCCAGGTGACGAGCAAGAGATCGAGTAAAAGAGAATCGAGGCATCACTCCAAAATTTGCATCTTTTGTGTTTTAATCTAGCATTATAACTACAAGGCTTTAGTTGCATTTTGCGTAAATTACTATTCATGTATCTTTTTGTATTTTGACATTTTGAGATTTTGATGTATTGTGGCTGAAAATGCCCACTAAAGTTTTGTAAAAACTCTTATATTTTGATGCTAATGAAGTATGTTTGTGTTTTGCCGATGATATTCCAAAATTTGTACTTTGCATTTTCAAGTTTTTCCACAAGGGTGAGAATGCATGTTCTAATTTCAGGCAAATACTGTATTGATCTAGGCTGAATTGGAAAAAGTTGTCTTCTTGGAAGTTGTAGATTATTTTCCTACCTTTCCAATGATATATAGTAAGAAATTTTTGGACATTTGAGTTGAGAGATATGATTATTAGAGATATGATTACTTTTCTAATGGACGTTCGAGATAGCTGCTTTATTTCAAAATTTTGACCTTTATAGAAGCAAAAATTGTTTTTGAGGTTTTCATGAAAATTGTAGGTCTAGAAGTTTTCTTTAAAATGGTCTTTGAATGACCTTACTCCGATATTTTTAGTGAAAGTTATGCCCTTTTTACCAAAGCAGGTCGGAGAAGAAAGAGCGCAGGTCCACCCGAATGTTGCGGTCATGCACGTGCACGATTGCGACTTTGCAGGACCACTAGAAGGTCGCGATCGTGCGCTGGTTCACCCGTATGTCGCGGTCGTGCATGTGCACGATCGCGACTTCCTTATTTGTCCAAAAAAGGCTATTTTACTAAACATATTTCACTCTTTTGACCATAATTTTGTCGTCTAACCTCTGAATAACTTGATTTTTAAAGCATTAGATTCCTACGCATTCATATATCTCTCCAAAAAAATTTATAGCTTTTGGGATTAATTTGAAAAAAATTGATTGAATCAAAGGGAAAGGATCGGTTGAAAGAGTATGAGTTGGATATTTTTACTGAACATGCTTCAGTATTTTAGTGATATCATAATTTGTAAAGCTTCAAATGAGATGATTCTTATTTATAACTAAACTAGAGACATGGAGATACAAGTTATCTGAAGGAATAGAATTTTAATTTAGTCTCTAAGACTATCAATTTCAGGATGGAAGTTGAGAATAGTGTGCTAGTTTACTTTAAGAATAGTCCGAAAATGGTTGGGCTATAACTTTTATATGTTTGCTCCAAATGGAATGATTTTGGTGTCATTGGAAATGTAATACAAAGGGCAACATTCTAAAGAAGTCTTATTGAAATTATGAATTGAGGTTTCCCAAAATCTGTTCGAAAATAGGAGAAATAAGTTCGTTTTTGAGGTTTGACTTGGTGTGGGCACACCATCCTTGTGGGATGCGCGTCTAGATGTCATGTAGGACGTCGGGCACGTGACTTGCAAGGGCGGGGTCCCAACACTTATGGTATTAGAGCCAGGTTGAGGTCCAGGAGTAGGGCCAGGTTTAGTAGTATCCTAGGTACGAAATGGGTAGGTTGAGACATGAAGTGTACATGCATTGTTTCTGTTGGACACTGCTTGAATCCGGAGTCCAACAATTGACAAAATACCACCTATATTGGGACCCGATCTCGGAACCGGACCCCAACCGGAAAAGCGGAAAGCGGAAAATAAAAACAAAGGCAGAAACAAAAATCGAAGCAAACTAAATCGGAAGCAAATTGAAAACGAAGCAAACATACGGTTCGATTAACAAAAGCAAAACGAAACAGAAGCAAGCAAACGATTCAAAAGAACCGAAACTAATGTCCAACATCTGGGAACTAAAACTTTAGAAAAACGAAAGGGAGTTGTATATTGCGTTGGAAACCTTAGACCAAACCGAAGTCCGGTATAAATTTTTTCTTTCTCAATCAGATTATTCATTCCTTTTCTCTTTTATTCAATCTTATTCAAATCAAACAAAACCATACAATTTCCCTTTCGAAAATTCATCCTCATGCAAATCTCGATTCAAAAAAAAAACTTCTTACACATTCATACATATCCCAAAATTTCATCTCTTAACTAAAGTCTTACTCTAATTCTTTCTTCAATCAATATTTACTAAAATTTTGGCAACATAACGGCTGTATTTTCGAAATCCAAAAAATCTGCAACACACACTTCTATAATCAAACCAATATCCTCACAATTCATCGGACCTCCTATCCGGAATTCCCATCAGAAACAAACATAGTCCTATATCTAACACTTCAAAATTCTCAATCATAATCAAAAACAACCATATCTAAGTCACACTTATATCTCAATTCAATATACCAAATCATCCCCAATTCCATACATATTCATGTCGATTTAATATGCAAATTCATAAATCAATTCGAACATAATCCAACACAATTCAATACACAAATCCATAATTCATACACATTATGAATTAATGCTTACTAAATGGCATTCCAAGCCATAAACAAATCGATACCCAAAAGCCTAATTATTCAAGACACAAAATAAGTAAAATCGAACAAATGCGTCGATTTTCTTTAATGCGATCTCTTGCTCAATACCTGAAGATGGGGATGAAAGGGGGTGAGCTAGACAGCTCATGGATAACATGTTTATAAAAGAAAATAAGCAAAAACTATTTTCAAAACTCATTATCATTTTATAAAATTCCACGATTGAAACAACAAACGCTTATTTCTCCAAAATCTCCATTTTTCAAAAACCTCGCGAACAATTTCAAATCACGATAATCTCATAAATTACTTTGTTTTCAATCAAATACAAAATTCAAACTCATAATCTAAATACCATCACAATGAGAATTCACAT
>JANZLX010182726.1:0-12247 GCA_025531955.1 Erythroxylum orinocense
TAATTTTTCAATTCTTGGAGAACCATATGTAATTTTATAAGGTCAAGGGGTTTAATTATTATTTTCAAAAGTTCAGGGACCAAAATAAAAATCAAAGTTTTGGTCATTCTCAAATTTTGGGCTTAATTGTAAATTTAGGAAAATTTTGGAGAGCATAAGGGTAATTTCACATAAGGTAAGGGCCAAAAAGGTAATTTCACCCCATTTGGTCAAAAAAGAGTCAATGTTCTAGACCCTTCTTTCATTTATGGCCGTGCATCCCATTACTAATGACTTAAAACTTTTTGTTTTAATTAAAAGAAAGGAGAAGAGAGGAGGAGAAGACCATTTTCGGCTATCACCAAACCCTACCCTTTGTTTTGATTCTCCAACCCAAATCAAGGTGTTCTAAGCTAATTTGGGATTAAGGAACTCAAACCTATCATTAGATTTGAGAAATTTTCAAAGGATTTTAAGAGAGCACCAAAGGAAAGTTTAGGTAAGTTTTGTTTTATCTTTCTCTACATTATGATTTTGAGTTTGGTGTTAAGATATGTTGTTCTCCATGATTAAATATACATGAAACACGGTTTAGATGAATGAAATCAGTCATGGAGAAGCTCCCTTATGTCAAAACTGAAATGCCCCCTCTTTGGTGAAAGTTTGCAAATTTTTGAATAACTTTTGAAATTGATAGTTTAAATGAATTCTATGGTGTTAATTGTAAATGTATATTATGAATTGATGATGAAAAATGAAGAAGATGTATATTGGATGAGGCTTAGTTGAAATGATGGGAGAAGGAATGGAGTAATGTAATGAGTTACATAATTATGATGAACATGGCTTAAATGAAGGGAATTGGATTGAATGGAGTAGTGAAATGTGTTATTGATTGGAAGTGTTTGTTATATAATAAGATAGCAGCATGAATTACTTTGATAAAGTCTTGAAAATATGACTTGAAAGTTATGCACATTAGGTATTTGATAAAATGCCTAAGTGAACTTGGCTTAGGATTTAAGGATTTGTAATGATATATATTGGAAAATGGCTTTCACGTTTACTCAAAGTAAACTTGAATTGTTGCTAGATTGATGAGTAATGGCCTAATGTGCTTGGATACAAATGTGCTTAATTATATTTTAAAATGAGTAAGTATTGGATTAAAGGCATTAAATGCCTTAGAAAATGCAAAAGAAAAGCTAATGTGAATAGTAAGGAAGTAACCATGTGAGGAGTTTAATACTCAAATCCTATGGCTTAAAGAGAGTGATAATGTGTTTTATACTCTTATGTGATAATGTATAAATATGACATATATGTTTGAGTAATAAATACATTGTATATTTCTTTTATGTATAAAGGCTTTGGAGCTGTGAATCAAGGAGCTCGTACCGAGGATTGTTGAAGTTAAGGGAGTGTACACCTTCTTTTAAGGTGAGTTATGAAAACCATATTTCTTATATGGGATTAGATCAACCTAAGATATGTATGATGACTTGTATATGAATTTTTAACCTTGGTAATGCATAATAGAGTTCAATCTCAAATGTATGCTGCCTGTTTTTGTTCTTTTTTGGCTTAAAGGCATGACAAGGTTTCATTTTATCGGGTAAACCGATAAACAAAGGGATAGTGCCTTCCTTGATTTTTGTACTTAATATTTCTATATGATTTTTGTGATTGGTGAGAAAACAATTGGCCAATCATGTGCTAGGCACAACTGATTAAGTTACCTATGTACCTTGATGCTGGTATATAAAACTTGAGTCTTCGTATCGACCCCTTTCTACCGGACTTGCGGGTGATTCTACACCTAGGGTTTGGACATCAACGAGGTCATCACCTAGGGTCATGACGCTCTTGTTGGCTGTAGTCTGGACTCAACATGGATGAAAGTTGAGTTAACATCGAGGATCGGTGGGTGTGCACATTAGTTTGGTCGACTAGTGGTGTCACACATGATTGTTTTGACTTATCCTGATACTTATTTTCTAACGAGTTTTGATTTATACATATGATGTTTTTATGCATTTGTGTACTAAAACTAGAACTGGAACCTATGTTCACCGGATGAGTGAATTAATAGGCTAGGCCTATATGGTTCCGTGCCAGTATACGTTGACTAATAGGCTAAGCCTATATGTTTTCTATGTGTTGTATGTACATTTTATAGGTTAACTATACCGTATTGGTGTGTATCGAGTTCTATTCGCGATATATATTTTTCCAGCTTACTGAGTATATAATGTACTCACCCCCTCCATTTTCCAACCATGTAGGTTAATTTAGTGCGCTTGAGGATCCGTAAGGATCGTGCGGTCTTTTGATGTTTTCAGGAGATTACCGCACGTGGGTAGTCTCTATTTTGTACTTTTGTTGGATAATGGCTCATGAATTATTTTCTTTGGGTCGTTTATGTCAATATTCTTTATGATTTTATAAATTTAACTCGTAACTGTTTTGTCATTGTAAAAGCCCTTATGTATGAACTTTAATACTGTTGTTGAGGTTGCTTTGAGTGGACTTTAAAGTCCTAAAGTTGTGGTAAAATTTTTGGTGTAAATATAGAAGTGTGTTTAAAATTGTTTGCAAGTTTTGGGATTTTTAAAATACAACCATTGTACTGCCCAAAGTTTTTCAAAAAAAATGGAGAGAGATATTCAGTTAGCCTTGCATAGTCGGATTAAGGATACCGTGAGTGTCCTTAGCCTGGGTATGCGGCAGTTCTTATGGGCCCGATGTGGTACCGAGTTGTGATATAAGATCGTATCATTTTTACGTAATTACAAATGCCATATGTTTTTTAGTTTAGTTGACAGGTTGTTATAAGCATTTCTCGCTATTGTTGCAGCCCTAATCTAGTTAATAATGTGCTTTGCTAGATGATTTCTATTTGTTTCTTTCTTTCCATAGGGAATAAATTGCTGTAGTGATTGCTACCTTGAAGATTACTCCATTATGCTTTTGAACTTTAGCAATCCTAGTGAACCAGGACAGTTTTTCATGCAAACTTAAGTTTGGAAATATTATGCTAACAGATGCATAATTCTACTCTAAATGAATCTAGAATACTTGCATTGAAGAAAAAATGGTCTTTATCTTCTTCGACTTCGTTACACAACACACATATTGGATCATAAGCACCAAACTACCTATTATTGGTTTTGAATCTATTCTTAATAGCCATCTATGTAATTAAAGCACCTTAAGGGTTGAGAGAGTCCTTCCATAAAAAATCAGACAGGGGACATTCTTCATGTGAGGTTGAAGATCTAGCTACAAGATTTGTTAGTAAACACTCTTTTAGAGTTTGCTAACTAGATGATACTTTCATCTTTATGGCATTAAGTGATTTGAAAAAAAAGTGCTCAATTAAAGAGGATTCCTAACAACCCAGATCACCAACCCACAGATATTGTCTGCTTTGGGCTTCAAGCCCCTCATAGTTTTGCCCTTCCCACACTTGGGACGACTTGTCTTTCAAGGTTGGGTTGACACCTAGTATCACCACCCACTCATCCAGATATTGTCCTCTTTTGGCCTAGCCATCAAGGTTTTGTTCCTCCCGCACACTCGCTTGAGAGAACGTGTCTTTTAGGGTTAGGTTGACACCTAGTATCACCATCCACTCATCCAGATATTTTCCTCTTTTGGCCTAGCCATCAAGGTTTTGTTCCTCCCGCGCATTCGCTTAGGAGAACGCATCTGAGGGGGGAGGTATCCATAACCTTATAAGGCATACTTCGTTCTCCTCTCCAACCGATGTGGGATCTCACACTCTTCACCCCCTTAGGGCCAAGCCTAGCTGGCACAACGATTCAAGTACCGACTTTGATACCAATTTAATTATCACAGGTCCAATGTGGTACCGGGTCGTGACATGAAACCTCCAAAGTTTCTTGTCCATAAGTCATTCTGAATGAGGGAAGAGGCTTTAGCATTAAGTGGAATTCTATTACTAAGATAAGAGATCTCATTCCTTTACATTAGTGGATTGTATTCCGTCTAATTATCATACCATATCCAAATGCTTTCTCCATTCCCAAGCCTATATTTAGCCAGGGGTAGATAGTGTTTCTCAAGTTTAGCATATGGTTAAAACACTATGAAGTGTCCCCTGTAGTTTGCAATTGGTAAAAGCTTTGATCTCTTAGATAATTTTCATGAATAGATTTGATCCATATAGCATTATTGTACGTGTGCAATCTTCATATCCTTTTATAAGTAAACACATTCTACATTAAAAGGATTGATACAGTTCCTAATCCCCCTTGTCTTTTAGGAATTGTTACTTTACTCCATTTGATTTTGGCCTCTTTTGAGTTTCCTATTTTGCCTAATCAAAGAAAAGCTCAATGATTCGATCAAGTTCCTTAGTAACCTTCCTATGTAAGATAATGTGTGTTGGGAAGTGAATATGCAAGCTAGTCAGCACTGAGATGAATTTAAATATAAATATTATTTTATTTTATTTTATTTTAAATTAATAAAATTTCAAATTTTTATTATAAATAGGCTTAAGCTTTAAAGTAGCTACTACTCCTTGCCTAACCCTCTCTGTAATTGTTATAGAGGTCTCTTAACTTGTTATGTGGATACCATTAGAGGTTAAAAACTTACACAGATATAGTGGTTAAGATGAATCGATTTTAAAAACAGTTTGAGGGAAACAATAAGAAAAAGGATCAAGCTTTAAAATAAGCTATGAATTATGATTCATGTTTATTATAATTTACATGTTAATCATTTTATAGAATTTTAAGTGATTTTGGCTTATAAGAAATTAAAAAAATTCCTTATTATTCTAGTGTACGAGGGATCAAATATTGGCCCCACCCCCTAAATTCCAATAGTGGTTTCAAAGATGATTAATTCTGTAACTTTGATAAGATGTTATGTGATTATGTTAACTGGATTTATCGCTTCTATTTAGGGTTAATTTTGGTACTTAATTGGTGAAATTAATATTTATTTTGTTTTAAGAGATGACAATTGGAGATTGGATCAAATTAGAATACTATTTTTCAAATTCATGAATTTTTTTTAAAAAAATGAAAAGAGTGGAGAACTATTTGTTAAAGTATTGGATGAAATTGGAGCAATATTTGATAGACTGTTGTAGTGGATAAGCCAAGATCACGGCTAAATCGAAATTCACAAGAGTTTTAGTTTAATTAGGAGACTTATTCCTAACCTTATTATGTAGGGATTTGGATTTATTTAAAAGATAATCTTTAGAATATTGAAAGAAATTAGTTTTTAGGGTTAGGAAAGAAGAGAAAAAATGTCATCCACCTTCTCTATAATCCTTTTTTTTCTATATGTTTTCTTTTCATTTTTCATCTTTTGATTTTTTTTTATGTTGAAACAATAACCATATATGGCTAAATCCAAATATTCCAACTCAAGAAAATTAAAAAATCTAGTTGTAACTTTATGATGTTATTTTAATTCAAGTATTCCTTATTTCTTATTCTTTTATTTCATGAGTAATCAAAATTATTGAACAGAAAAATTATTTCAATTTTGATAATTCTATAACTATTCATGAATTTAGTGGTCTGTAATTGTTATAAGTGACTGGTACAATTAGTAAATAGGTTATTTATGAATTTGCATACTTAACTTATAAAAATAAGAAAACTAAATTGAACAGTCATAGCTTTCTAAATTATTGTATTTATGGTTTAGTCATACCTATTAAGCTCATTACTAATTCAATTGATATGGAATGTTTTCACACCCAATCAATTAATGGTAAGTTTTGGTGTGAATGGTGGGTTTGAACCAATTAGTTTAGGAAAATTGAGACTTATTATGACTATCTTAATAGGTTTTATACTAACATCATGAATTGTAAAAATTATTCCTTTTAGACCAGTGATTAAAGTTATAATTGAAAGAGATCCTTCAATCGAACCAAACTAAGTAAATTTCAATTTATAACTAGTTGATTTATTTTGATTCCTTGTTAATTTTAGTTCATTAGTTAATTAATAATAAACTCCCACTTAGTTTTATCGATTGAAATTAAGAAACCAAAATTTAATTCTTTTGCGATTCGACCTAGTTTCATGAATACTAAAAGACTTTATTGAATTTGAAATAGTTTTAGGGGCTTTGACAACCTGTCCAAAGTTTTGGAAACATTATCAGTAATGATTTTACTTTCTTTGTCATATTTTATAGTTTACTACTAATCTTTTGTCTTGTATGACTCGTTCTTCTCTAACAGGTGAATTGCAATATAATCCATAAATTAAGAAGACAGTGTGTCATTTAAGCAAAGAGACTAAGCAAGGAAAAGGTCATTCCCCTCCAAAAGTTAAAATGCAGGTATATTTAATGGTTGGTAGAGATTCTAATTCTCAAGAAAATGAAGAAAAGATGGAAAATCCTAACATTACATCGTTGAGAGAGTTAGCAATACCAATTTTAAATCAATAATCATTAAGTATAAGATTTCTATATTTTGAGGTGGATTTCAAATTGAAATCTACTTTGATTCACTTAATTCCTATCTTTTTGGGTCTTAAAGATGAAGATCCACATAAAAACTTGAAAGAATTTCATGTTGTTTATTCTGGAATGAAACCATAAAAAGTGACTAAAGAATAAATGAATCTTATAGCCTTTCTATTCTCATTAAAAGATAAGGTGAAGGATTAAATTTATTATCTTCCCTCTAGCACAGTGACAACACGGAATGAAATGAAAATATTTTTTGGATATATTACTTCATGCATCATAAGCTACCAGTATAAGAAAGCAGATATATGCGATAAGACAATTCATTGTATAAATATTAGGATACGTTTAAGTAGTTAAATGATAGTTGTCCACAACATCATATCCCTAACCAAATTTTATGAAGGGCTACTGCCAATGGATAGAACTATGGTTGATGGAACTAGTGGAGGAGCTTTAGTAAACAAAACACCATAAGTATCCAACTAATTGATTACATAGATACCAACCTCACAATTTCAATAGATACCTTCAAACCCCTACACATTCTTAATCTTAATTTTCAAATTCAGGTATGAATTTGGACGAAATTGTTAAGGCACTTATAAGAAAAGCAAGCCTTGGGAACTTAGGAAAGCATATCACTTAACTAGTAACTATTGTTAGTAAGTTAGAAACAAATACATAAGGAAAATTACCTTCATAAATAGTGGTGAATCTTAAGGAGAATGTGAGTATAATAACATTGAGAAATGAAAAAGAGATCTTAGAGACCTTCAAAAAGTTAAACTAAATATACCATTTCTAAAATCCATTAAGAAAAATTTGAAACATGAAAAGTTATTGAAAAAACTATACATAAATAAAAGGAAGTTGAAGAGTAAAGAGAGAATAATTTTGGGTAAAAATGTATTAGATGTGATAAATAGAACATTATGAAAAAAGTCAAAGATCTAGATATGTTTACACTTTGTTGTATCATTGGTGATAAGAAAATTAAGCTTGCAATGCTAAACTTAGTTGAATCTATCAATGTCATTCCATACTTAATTTATTGAGCTTTAAATCTAAATCCTTTGTAAGAAACTAGTGTGATTATTTTGGTGCTTAATTGGTGAAACTAATATTTATTTTTATTTTAGGAGATGGAAAATGGAGATTTGATCAAATTGGAACATTATTTATCAAAGTTACAAAATTTGGAAAAAAAGACGACAGATTGTTGTAGTAGATAAGATCAGATCAGCCCTAAAGCCAGTTACAATACAAGATTTTAGTTCAATTAGGGGACTTATTCCTAACCCTATTATGTGGGGGTTTGAATTTGATTTAAAGATAATTTCTATAATATTGGAAGAAGTAAGTTTTTAGGATAGGAAAGAAGAGAAAAAAATCGTCACACGCTTTCTCGATAATTCTTTTTGTTTTCCTTTAGGTTTTCACTTCATCTTTCATGTTTTCATCTATTTTTTTGTCTTCAGGCAATAGCCATGAGTGGCTAAATTCGAATATTCTAATTTTAAGGATTCAAAACTCTAATTGTAATCTTTTTGTTCTAATATTAGAATTTTTATTTTAATCCTAGTATTTCTTGTTTCTTATTCATTTATTTTAGGAGTAACCAAAATAGATTAATCTAACAAAATAATTTTATATTTATTATTCTATAACTATTCATGAATTTAGTGATTAGTAATTATTATGAATTATTAGCATAAGTAGCAAATAAGCTTTTTTAATGAATTTTTATATTCAACTTACAAAAAATAGGAAAACTAAATTAAATACTTGTAGGTATCTCAATAATTTGATTTAGGGTTTAGACTTTTTCATTAAGCTTATTGTTATCAGTTAATTGATATGAAATGCTATCATAGTCAATCACTTGATGGTAAGTTTTGGTTTAAATGTTATGTTTGAACAAATTAATTTATGAGAAAATGAGACTTATTATGGATATCATAATAGGTTTTAGACTAACTTCTTAAATTATGAAAATTATTCTTTGTAAACCAATGATCAAAGATATAATTTGATGAGATCCTTCTCTTGAATCAAAGGTAAGTGAAATTGAATTTCTCTTTTCTTAATATTTAGTTGATTTATTTTGATTCATTGTTTATTTTAGTTCATTAGTTAAGTAATCATAAACTCCTACTTAGTTTTATTAAGTGAAACTGAGAAACTAATTTTTAGTTCTCTTGGGATTCGACCTAGTTCCTTGATTACTGTAAGAGTTTAGTGAATTAAAATTATTTTTTAGGTCTTCTACAATCCATCTAAACTTAAATTAAAATTGTTTATTGTTATTCATCAAAATTTGGAATGGACATTGAAAAAGTTGCACACCTTTAGTCTTAAAATCATATTAAACCTCATTTATGAATAACTTGTTAACTTTACAAAACCCTCGAACCAATTAATCTAATTATATTTGATTTAGATCCAAAATGTTTAGTTACAAGCCATAGGTTTGTGAAATTCAAAAGTTATCATCTTTAAACATAGGAATTTTTTTTCACTATAAGGGACTAGGTTTACAATCACAACAAGGAGTACCAATAAACTGTAACAGGAATAAGAGAATCATGGTTTTTTTGTATGTTTGTTATTAGTGTTTTGGATGTTATGACTTCTTTGGGGTAAGTGTGTACTATTTTCAAAATTGTTTACTTAAAAATTAATTGAGTATATATTGAAAATACTTCAAAACATAGTAATACAACTTCCAGAGTTTTTACACTCCCTTTCCAAAACATCTAACGACTGCTCAACATCATGCTTATTAAAAATGACTACGCATCTAAGCCATTACGTTAACAGATGACAACGACGTTTCAAGATTAGTGAAGGTTCTGTATAAAAGAAGTAAACTTCCCCCTCCTCTATTGTCTAATGCCCTTAATCTTCCCCAATTAGGGTTGTAATCTCCAGTATTGAGCTTTGTTTCGTAATCAACACTCGTAGGTGAGAACGTTCTGTATGGTTCTTCTTTCCTTGCTCCTTCTTCATCTGATCAATTTCATCTCTCCTCAGGCCAAGTTTAATGTTGAGATTCTCTCAGAACCTCATGAAGCTGGATATTGCCTTCCTCTGGCGAAATGAAAAAGGGTCTCTGATAAGGTTTCTTAATATTTCTTCTTGAACTATATTTCCTTTCTTCAACTAGCACATTAGATTCTCCCTAAAGCAATTTCCACTTTATCTTGCATTCCTTATGTTTCTACCCTTTGATTTTCTTACATGCTCTTGTGCTGAAACACTTAGCCTTTTAAACATTCAGAGAGGCTAGGATGTTTCTCTTAGATGTTTGGTTAAGATTATTTAGTAGGATGAGCTCTTTGAGTTCTCGTAATATTTCAAATGTAAGAACCTCTTTGTGTGATTTGATTCCATCAAATCATCTAAGGTTCCTCTGCTTCCACAAACCATATATACAAAGCCCTAACGTGGATATGTATATTTGTTAAAAATTGTGTTTGTTTGGAGATGGTGTTAGAGTGACTTCAAGGAGGGCAAGAAGACGTGAACAGATGTAAGGTCTTGTCATAACTTCGCAAAGAGTGCAACCATACAAATAGCAGACCTAAGTAAGACTATTAGTGATCAGACAGTGCGGAGATGCACATGGCAACGATGATTAGATACGATAGTGAGAAGCTAAAAGCATTAAACAACTAGAGGTGTGATTAATGGAGGAGGTGGTAACTACAGACTCTCTTTACTCCTCCTAACATTGTTGACGTATGAGGCTGAATCTAGCCAGTTACAGCAGTGAGTTGACTGATGCAGAAGAACAAGCAATAGTGACACTGAAGACGGTGCTGTAAGTAGATGGAAATGGAGCCGTTAGAGACTGGCAGTAGAAGCATCTGTAGTAGCTAGGGTTTGCTAGGGTTTCTTTAAGAAGATAAAGGTGTTAAAATTTTGGTTGAAATTTTGTGAGTGTGACTTAACTATGGCTTCTCTTATGCGAAAAAATTGTTAAGAAGAGTTTGTTTGGCATGAATTCACAACTGTTGTGGTCAGAGAACCATGGTGATGCCACCGATAGCTAGAACTAGCTAAAGGAAGCGTAAGAGGTGTCTGATCTGGGCAGATGTTATGAATGGAAGATTGTTAAAATGGTGGTTGGAAGGAAAGGAAGCGTAACGTCGAAGTAAGTATGGATTACAGTAGGTGGAGATAGTGATGAAGAAGAGAAGCTACACGCATATGAAATGTCAGTTTATACCCTACAGCCAATTAATTGGTTGTAGCTTAATGTCAAAATAATTTAAAGATATTCTTTATCTTGTAGATATTTAGATGTATATGATAAAGTCTATAGGATAGTTATACATTGCAAATCAAATTATAATGAGATTGATATTTCATTTATGTATTATCCCTAAATTGTTCCTATTTATTGTTATATTAAGACTGAACATTAATAGAACGTGAAAAAGACTACCACATATTTTGTTTTTCTTATGAAAAAGATAGTCGATCTCATAGGCTAAAGCATGAAGATACTTAAACAAATGTACGGGTGCTTGTTAGAGAGCAAGTTCATTGAGTAGACCTGATATGAGAAATCCATTTAGAGCATTACTTGTATGTCTATGGAATACCTATTGTGATCATTATATAATGATACTTTAACTTGAGGTCACCAAAGTTATCTTATATAAAAACTTGTATGTTTTAATACTACCTACAACCTATTTAATCATGAGTCATTCAATTAGTAGTCATTAGATATAGTACAAACTATATGGAAGTAGTTATGCGATGAAGACAGGATTCATCACCCTAAAGCAATTAAAGAGAATGTTTCACTGTTCTCGATTAATATTGATTCAGAAAAATCCTTGGCCAAGGTAGAATGACGTTTTGGAAATAGTTTACAAATTTCATTAATTGAATCGATAGCTAATGGTGGAAAACAAATATAATTAAATTGAAAATAGAGTAGACATTAATATAAGTTATGTTTGAAGGATATGAAGGTCTTTTATCAAGGGAAAACCATACTAAAGCAGTTTTCCACTTTGTTGTTCTAGTTTTTAGTTTTTCCAAGGGAGGGGATATTATTAGAGATTCTTTAACATTATGTATTAGATAGAGTTTCATTGATGGTTCACCATCATTTAACACAAAATTCAAAGCTGGAGGAAGAAGATTTAGGATCGAATGATCTTAAGGGTGGAGGAGTTAGGGAATAAGATGTGACTGTAGTAGATTTTGAGGAGTTCATAATAGGAATAGAGGTGGGAGAGGATGGTTTATGAGAAACATGTATGAGGGTGGGAAGCAAGTGTTGGATTATGTACGGTTCGAGTATTCACAATACACTGTGGAAAAGACCATACAACAACATGAAGTATAATAAAAAATACCAAGGATGTACGAAAATACCTTATTGTCGTGGATAGGTTGCTTCTTTTTCAGATTCCAAGACACTGCTAACACGAATGCCCTCTATCGGTATCCACACAAGTATGCACGATCTGGGCTGCGGCTGTAGTATGCTAGCACGTCCTAAAACTCTTTCCGAACGCTACACGATTATCCTTTCGGATGGTGGCTAGGGTTTCGTGTAACCTCTTGTTTTTACTCTAATGAGACCTAAGCTTCTCTATTTATAGAGAAACCCTAATCCCATTGAAGCCTAATAAATTTCGGCCCATTATATCTCATATAATAAAAGTCCAACAACTTAATTCAATCTAGCACAATAAATATATCCACATATATTTATTCAATGCCTAATAGATTAGGCCCAAGAGAATAAGCCCAGATCACATCACTC
>JANZLX010182789.1:0-12240 GCA_025531955.1 Erythroxylum orinocense
CATTAAATGGTTATTGTAAATTATTGTTGACTGTTTGTAATAACTGAAAATGATTGTATTAACTGAAAATATTTATTTATGCACGTGGGCTCAAATTGTCTACTGTTTTCCGCGCACATGAGTGTAATAGAAAAATAAAAAATGTCATATTGAGTTTTGACAGACTGATGTAGTACGCCACCCGCACGGGGCACAGACTCGGATATCACCAATGATGTCGGGTTCGGGTCACGTGGGAGTGCGGTGTTACATTGAGAATTGTAAGCTTCAAGTGCATCAATATAGTTTCTCAGTTCCTAGAGTTCTTATTCCATGAGAGAGTTATCTAGAGGGTTTAAAACTAATACTTCTTAGAATATGTTCCGTGCATCAATGGCCTCTTCCCCCCCCCCCCCATACCATAGGATCTAACATCCCTCCCTATAACATGATTAGCTCCATTTTTATTGCCTTATGAATAGAGATATATTTATAGGCAAATAAACTATATACATTTAAGGTCAGACCCTTATTTACAACATCAGTAAGATAAGGGTGTTTGAGTAGAGAACTATAGAACCTAAAATGGGATTTCTGTTTACCTTCTTCTGGCATGATTTGAAGGTAGATTGATGAGTGATCTGAAGTGAGTTGATTGCCAAAATTAGCATGACTTAAAGGAAATTATTTCATCAAAAGAGATTTCACCATACACTATCCAATTTCTTTTGTTAGAAATAGTCCCTAATTTGTCTATTTTTCCATGTATAAAGGTGTCTTAGTTATTTAGATCTATCAACTCCAAAGTTTTGATAAGGTGAGTTAGCTCCTCTACCTGAGGATTGAGATTTTTTTTTAATACCTTCCACTTTTAGGGTTGACATGATATAGTTGAAGTCCCCAACTATGAACTAGGCGTAAGATAAGCTCCTTCCTAATTGTCTTAAGTCCTCCTATAACTAATTGCTTTGAAGCTCCATGTTTCAGGCATAAATGACTGTAATGCATATAAGGAATTGAGATTGATTCACAAGGACGTTATAGTGTAAGAATTCATATAAGCAGTTTCAATTTCTACGGATAAAGATGGAAGGATCTAAAGAGATAATTATTCTTCCATTAAAGTGGCACCATAATTGCTAATTATTATCCATTGTTTTTAAAGAAACTAAAGCCTTTTTTATATATGGTTTAGTTTAAGCTTAGTTTAAAATAAACCCATAAAATGAGGTCTACTGATGGACAAGAAGTCTTTAAAAGCAACCTGGTTGACAGCCTTATATAAACCCTTAACGTTCCATATGAGCAATTTCATAAGGAGGGAGGGGAGGAAGTAGGCATTTTCTTATTACCTTTACTACCTGCTTTGATCTTAGTGGTGCTTGGGACAAGTAATGATAGACTAGAGGATTGATTTAACTCCTTACTGCATTATCTTGGGTCTATGGTCTTTAGGGAGATAGAGGTGTTATTGAGAGGATGTGATTGTCCTACTATTGGTGCCTTTTCAAGAGTAGTAGAGATAACCTCAACATGTCATGAAATAAATGGAGGGGGGATTCAAGTGGATCAAAGGATCTGAAGTAGGTTTAAGATCTTTTAAAAGGGAATCGATGTCTTTTAGTGGAGCCACAATAACTAGAGAAGAAGCCACAGATGAGCCAGAATCAAATTCTGGAATGATTTTAGATTTAATATTTTCGCTCTCCACTCGTGGTTCTTTCCTCTTAGGCCTTAAGAGATAATGACTTTGAGGGAGTCTTCAAATAAAAGATTATCATGATTTAGTCTCATAACTTTAATGGGATATATAAGCTCACAATCTAAATCCACTTTTATACAAAATCATAGATAAACTATTATTTCTAAGTTTATTGTGTTTTTATTAAGGATACCTTTAGAAAACCTTTGGCCTAAATAGGCATGGTTCTCTATCTATTCCTATCTAAATAAATCGCAGGGAGCCATTTAGTGACAAAGAGGGGTCTTCCATGTATGCTCCATTGACCAATTTCCTAATGTTGCAAATTTGAAGATGAATATCACTTATTAGAACCTTTTCAAGGTGAAACTTTTTTCCTATTTACAAATGCTTATCGTTAGACAATACAAAAAGGCAATCTCTTTTCTAAAAGATAGCCAACCAAGGCTAAATTCCAAGTTGAAGGATCTCATTTAAGGGTGTGAATGGGGATTTTTAGCTTAAACGTTTTACATATCATAGTTGACAAAATGAATCTAGATAACTTGCCACCCTTCTCTAAGTAATTCTCTAAGGGGGAATTAATACATCCTGTTACATAGGAGAGGAAGGTTCCAGGGCTTTAACACCTATATAAGGAGAAATTGCAGAGGTTGAAAGGGAGTTTTTTGGAATGTTTTATACAGGTTTTGAGGGAAAGACATATCTAAACACAAAGTAGGGGGTTCAGACCTTGCAAGAGTGGAATCTGGCCTCAAAGGGGTAGGGGCACTCTTAGTTTCCAGTAAAGGAAGAGAACTGAAGGGTGATTGATTGGAAGAAATTTTCCTGAGATGGTAAAAAACGAAATTGAGCAATATGGCAAGAGGGGGAGTTACCTAAAATGGAAATTAAACCAAGCAAATTGGTTTCAAAAGGATATGTGTTTGAGAAAGAGGAGAAAGGAGAGAAGATTTACCCTAATTTAGGAAGATATTGTGACTTCCTCTAAAATGGCTCATGCTTATCTCTCTTTATTCACATTGTGACCTAAACATACATCGCTTCTCTCAAATTTGGATGCATGAATCATATAATGAATATTTCACTTTCACTTTAGTATGAATAAATCACAAGAAAAGTAGCATTTCATTAATTATAGAATGAATTGGAATATATCACATCTTTGGTTCTTGCTACCTAAATTCATATCCTAATTAGTTTATAATCACACAAAGAATATTAATATAAAATCATAAAGAAAACAACATAAAAACACCATGTTATTGAATTTTGTAATCTCCAAAAATATTTTTGAAATCTTCATCTATCTTCAAGAATGGTGAGTTATTAATAAAGATTAATATATAACGACTTCAAAGTGACTCCTGACTTGTCTCTCAACTCAAAAATCTTCTTTTTTTGTCTTTTTTATTTGTTAAAAAAATTGAAACTCTAACTTTTAATGAATTAGTCGACCCTAAACTTATTTGTCAATCCCCTATTTTTATTGATCAAACTCCAATTATAGTGGAAAACTTATTAGGTTATAGGAAAATTCTCCATCCTTTTAGATTCAATAATATACTAGTGGAAGTGAATGGATTTAAGGAAGCTTTAAGGAAAGAGTTATTCTAAGATATTAATGGGTGTAAACTCTATATTTGTATTCTAAGATATTAATGGGTGTAAACTCTATATTTGTATACAACAAATGAAACTGATAAACTTGGAACTCAAATCCTTTAACAAATAAAGAATAAGGGATACCACTCACGCTTTAACTCAGCCTAGGAATAGACTGATCTTCATATAATCTCTTTTAGTCATACCCACTACCGATTAAACACTTAAAAATAAAGACAGGACTACTCTATTTAATTATACTATTGTAATTGAAATTAACAATTCACTTTAGAAATATATATTAAAGATTAATTGGTTGTTGGAAAGGAATAGGAACTCCTCTTTTTCCTTAATTTAATCCTTAATTAAAGGAACTACAATAGAATCAATCACATATCTAATACTCAAAGGTGCATTATTGATACTTAATAAGGGGTTATTTAAGATGCTTGTAATTTATTCTCTAGCCCTCTAGGAACTCCAACAAGTTGTCACTCTTTTATCCGACTTTGACAATCAATTAGTAAGGAGAAACTTAGTAATCAAGAAGTTGCTTCCTTACAAGGCCATTTACAATAACTAATATAGAGCAAGTTTTGTTTTCTATACATGTTAACAACGTTCAGGCTCTAACAAGTTTAATTGCTTCTTCTTTTAAAGATCTTGGACATAAGTCAAATTTATGTTTATGAATGTTGTTTTGAAATTACTTAATTACGGCAGGACGTTGAAGGTTGTTAATGCATTCTTTTTGTTCCTCTTTCCTAAGGTGAGTAATCCTTCTACTTTCAAGGATTTGAAACCTATTGCCTACTATAATGCAATATAAAAACTTATATACATGTTGATAGCAAACTAATCGAAGGAGCTACTCCTTAGGTGTATTGATTTTACCTTAGGAGAATTTATAAAAGACAAATCAAAACACCAAGGATCTTATCAGATAAAAAGGTACTTTTAATGGCCTTTATCTAATTATTTATATATAGTCATCCTTAGACCTCAAATCCCTTTTGTCCCTTGGAATAAAATATTCTAGTTTAAGCACTCAAGTCCCAGCGCTTCAACCATCGTTTGGTTCACTATCAAAAGAGAACTTCATAATGTTGATAGGATTGGTAGGTTCTAAAACATATCTAATAGTTTCTCTCTTTACAGGGAAGAAGAGGAATCCATTGAGCACCTCTTTTTTAATGTTCCTACTTTAGATTTGTATGGATAGGTATATCGACATATTGGAAAAAGGTCATTTGTCATCCTCCTTTCTATGTACCTAGAATGATATTATGAATTGGTCAAGCCAACTTTAAAATCTTTGTAATAGTGATTACATATTTTATAAAATCTACTTGAGGAACATAATTTACTCATTATAAAAGGAGAGAAATATATGATTATTTCATTATGAGTCTAAGAACAAAGCCCTTGTATTTAAATATTTATTCTTAAAGATAAGGTGGCAATTTATAACTTAGAAAGATCTACCTATTATATAACTTGGACATCATGTTACATTGGAATCTAATCTAAATTAAGAAGCCCCTTAAAAATAAAGCTACCACAGCTATATTTTCTAGTATCTCGAAGTCCTTGTAACCTATTAGGTATATATATATTTTAGCAAGTTGTTATCTCTTGGATATTTGAATAGTTAAGTGATTTCATCCTTTCAACTGTTTGGTTTTTTGTAATCCCTTTTTAGATTAATGGTATATTATTTAATTTCTTAAAAAAGCAGGGATATTCTTAAGATTAAACACATTAATATACTTGGATCATTTTCTATTCCTTGTTTAAAGGTTCAAAGATTTCATCTTATTAATAGATAATCATTCAAGTTTCATTTATTTTTATCTTTGAAAAGTCAAAGGCATTGTATGTGTTTTATGTTTTCAAAGTAGAAGTAGAGACACAAAAGGACAAAATAATTAAGATTATAAGATTTGATAAAGGTCGAGAATGCTATGTTAGGCGCACAAAGGTAAGATAAAAATAGGGTATATTTATTATATTTCTTCAAATACGAGACATTATTTCGCAACATGTAATTGCATGTTTATCATAACAAATTGATATAGAAAAAAGAAGAAATCATACCTTTATAAGTATGGTGAGAAGCATGATTATTAATTATAGTCTCCCATTAAGTTTATGAAGTTTCACCTTGAAAACTATAATGTACATCTTAAATGGGTTCCATCAAGATCCATTCCTAAAAATCCTTTTAAGATTTTGAATGAAAGGAAAACAAGTTTAAGATATTTACACATATGGGGTTGTCATACTAAAGTAAGGATTTATAATCCAATGATAAAGAATTAAATATAAAGATAGAAAACAGTTATTTTATTGACTATAAAAAATCTATCCTTTAAATACACCAAAGATAGTTGAAGCTAAAAATGCGGGGTATATCAAGGATTATAAATTTAGTGGGAGTATTTCTCATTTAATTGAATTAAAAAATCAAATATTTTTTATTTTAGATATATTGGTTTTCTTTAAGTATTAAAGGATATGATGGACAAATTTGTTTAAGAATCAAACATGAGGCATCAAACAACATATTCTTATGTACATAACTTGGTGAATTGGATTAGTCAATTGGTGAGAATATATCTAGCAGACTACAGGGGAGTTTGTTTAGTACTACTGAAATAGATCCTAACGAATATAGAATGTCAATCACCCCTAGGAATGAAAATGAGCTTCTAGAAGTAGAGGAAGAAGAAGAGGAAGCCACTATCTAAAAAGTGGAAGTAGAGAAATGGCAAGAGATAATTGAAGAAGAAGACAAGCCAGAAACCTTTGTCTAGGAAGAAGAAGAATGGACAAAGGTGGTTAAGGAAGAATTAACGGAGGAACTAAATAAGAAAACTACTGGTGAGTCATTGGTAGCCACCTTAAGTACGAAGGGTTCCCACTTCCTGCAAGCCAAATATTTTGAGTCAACCAAAGATTTAAGGAGTTTGGTTATCCCTTACTTTATTATCAGTTTGTCATTAAAAAGGGCATTAATGCACTTGATATGATTTATTAATTTGATAAAGTATGCTTTTATTATTATTATCTTACAACATATGACTTACTTACAGGCTACGAAACTGCTATGTGGAGAAATGGGTGGAAGTAAGCAATTAATTATAGACTTAGAATGATGGTAAATATCGAGCTAAGAATGTCAAACAAGCACTACATAAGAGGCAACCCATGAATTAAGGTAGGTTTTTATTTTAAATTCCATGTTATTTTGTTTCTATTTTGATGTTTAACATAGAAATTTATTTCATTTTATTTTGTGTTATGTTATTTCCATATCCCTTAGTTATTTTCGTTATTTTTATTTTCTTATATCCTTTTATCACTTTTATTTATATTTTGCATGGATATTTGTATCTAGTACCGGATGAATAGTCCTAAATTCTTCAAAATTAGAATATGAAAATCTTATACTCAGGGAAGTACCAAATTCCTCCACTTTTTCACTTTTTTTTTTCATATATGCTTATATTGTATATAATGGGGATAACGTACAATTTTAAGTGTGAGGAAGGGGTTGACTTTTTCTTAATTTTTTATAATCTTTGTTATTAAATTTTATTATTTGACATTCGGCATTAGTTTAAATCTATCCATAAGTTCTTTATTTCATTATTGAATATTGATTTAAATTAGTATACAAAAGGACGATGCTTAGAATAAACTTCCTTTTCTAAGTCATATTTTAAATAGGCATTGAGATAGGCAATTTGAATGAAAATTGCATATTATTTACAAACATAATATAACCATTTTTTGTGTGAGCTTTTGAGCCTTAAGAGCCTAACTTTAAAATTTTTTAAGCTTTTTTATTCTTTCATGTGTGTTATCATTTATAGTTGAATAATTATGGAACTTGCTTTTATTAAGCATATTGAGATCACATTTATTGAATTAGAAGCATTGAGGTAATAAAGGCACTTAGATTCAACAATTGTTTAAGCATGTTTCTTTAATAATTACCTTACCATAATTTATCTTTAGGAATAATCAACTTTGAGCCTTAGACTTTTTTTTTATTATAACCTCATTATTAACCTTTGTCCTATTTGTTTTGGATCCTTTTTATTGTTTTGAACCTTGAAGGTTATTTACATTACTTGAATGTTTTGAAACTTGAAAATTTGAAAGGTCTAATATTTATTTAATTTTGGTATGTGATGAATGCTAAAAATATCATTAAAAAAATTTGCGAGCATAGAAAAATGTAAATTACTAATGGATTTAAAATGCAAGGACTTATGTATAGTGAAGTAATAAGTTTCTTGTAATAATTCCTTTATAAATTTTCATCAAATTTATCACACTTTTATTATCTCAATCATACCTTACCTAAGCCCCATTAAACCCTTATAAAGACCTTTTAATTTATGTTTCTAATTTACCTATAAGTTGTGGAGATATGATAACATTGCAAGCTTATAGTTAAGAGTTCTACTATGCATTGATTTGAGAGTTTGATACTTTTCACCCTAAACACTTGAGTGTATTGAGTGAAATCTTATTAAGGGTGTAAAGAATTGTGCTTTTGATTTCAAAAAGATTAGTGATTTGATTACTAGTGATATTGACTTATGAAGTTAGTATAGGACAGTTTGATTCTAATTATATGTTAATTTGGTTAATATGATACAATGATGTAGATTATAGATGAACAGGTTGAAATTAATGAGGGATAGATGTTTATAAAATTAATAATTTAGATTATTGCTTGAAGATAAGCAAAAGCTTAAATGTGCGGATGTTTGATAGATGCTAATTTAACTATAATTATACTCCCATATTTGATGTATTTTGCTTGATATCTTATAGTTTTTTTGTATTTTATTTGGTACTTAATTCTCTCCAATTGCATTTATAGGTCATAACTGCCTCATGGACATTAAGGAGAAGAATTTGGATGAAATCGTTCCATAAAATGAAGATTTGAAGCAACTAAAGACCTACACTACTGTGTATAATGACTATGTAAGTCTTTGTAAATGTGTGAAGATTGAAGAATTTGAGTTCGACGTGCGGAGTTAAATGCTCGTGTAACTTGATATACACAGCTGCGTATGTTGCCTATGTAAATCTATGTGCCTGTGCAAAATCATGAATTCAAGTGTTTCCAATATACACGGTCTTTTATATGCCTTTGTAAATGATCATGTATATCCCAAAAATCTTAAATTTTACTATAAAAGAATGTGAGCAGAGGAAAAACAAAAAGAGTTGAAGTTTTAAAAGTTTTTAGGCCAAAAACAATATTCAAAGGTGGCGATTTTGATCAAGGAACAAAGAAAACATAAAGTTATCATCAAGAGATCCGATAGAAAGCTACATGCAATCCAAACTTATAAGAAGATTCAATAAAAGAGAAAGGGAGATTTAAAATTATGATTTCCTTATTTTCTATTAATTTTTTTGCGTGTTTTCAATTGATTTCGTTTTTTATGAGTAACCAAACATATTTAGTGTCTAGATGTGATGAACCCTAAGTTGGAAAAACAATATGTTTTAATCTTTTATTCATTACAATTATATTGATTGATTTATTGCGATTCAATTATGCATTTTATTCTTGTTCTAATATATCTAGAATATTAGTAAATCATTTGATTTCATATGATTGAGATTGAGAAATCATCTTATATGAATAGATCTACTATAATTGGAAGGAGTTATATGCAAACGTAAAAATAGGTCGATATAAATCCTTTAGATTATGGTTAAACCTAATAGTGAAATTCACGAATCGATAATGCAATCCTAAGGGCTTTAATGAGAAAGAGTTCAGTTAATTAACTGATGGATTAATTGTTAATATTCTTAACAAAGATATTAACATAAGATAGGAATTTTCATGGTCTACTAATCAATAATATAATTGCACGATAAAGGGTTAATATTTAGTGATTCTTAGGAGGATTCATCAACTAGACACTATTATTTGATATTGATTTTTTTAAATAACTTCCTTTGTTCTTCTTCATTATTGTTTTTAATTTTAGTTTATTTCTTTAGCTTAATTTTAATTAAAATCCAAAATCTAAATTATAAGTTAGATAATAAGAAAGAATAATTACTAGTACTTATTGTCTATGTAGAATCAACTCATACTTATTTATGCTAGCTACAGCTATGTTATGCACTTGCTATAAAATTTTAATATTGATCTTAACCCTAGTCTATCATATACTAAGGAAAGACGACAATAATTATCAAAGAGTAGAAAATGATAAAAACTACTAAAGAGAAGTAAATGCTTGACATGTTTATTGGTCAGGAGCCCATGTTTTCCAAACTTCTAATTTGCACTATTGTAACTGGGAGAGATGGTTGGAACTTGAAGCTTCAAAATTTATTTTTCTCTTAGCTTCTATTTCTACATTTCTATGATTATGATTGGGTTTGGACTTAGGGCGATTATAAGACCATTGTGGGCTTTGGTCCACCCAACCCATATCAAAAACTCGATTAAGTTTGAAGATGGCATTGGACTTGAAAAATTCATTGTCGTCCCTAAACTTCATCCTTTTTTCTTTGTAATTTTTTTTGGTATTTTAAATAGTTTCAAACAATCATCATATCCATACTCATCAAGAGACAACATTGAAGTCTCTTACGCTCATGATAGAGTTTGACGATTGATAAGAAAGGTTTGGAAATTAAAATGGCTATAATTATGTTAATCGTACATAGATAATTTCTAAAAATAGATTCAAACGTCTAAAGGAGGATGAGACAAGGAAACATTTTCTTATTGTGCATAATTTTGCATTTTCAAGTTTGCCGTCGGTATGCCTTTTGGGGAATGAAAGTCCTTAGCTTTGTTCTCCTTTATTTTCTTCCCTGTCAATATTTTCATGTTTGCTCAAGTTTTTGTAATAACCTTGACAACGATTCCCGTGTTCAAAATTTGGGCCGAATTCTAATATCAACATCAAAGCGCAAACGAAATCAAGTTGCTTTTCAAGCAAAATGTATATCGGCCTGAGACTGTTTTCTATTCATCTTTTAGTTGGGCTTAAAAAAAAGTCGCATTTGTTAAAAGATTCGGTGCAAAATCATCACTGAAAAGATCTTTACTTGATTTGCAATCCTCCCAACCCATATATTGGGCTTCACTCTTATGAATGAGAACACTTTGATTTTGTTTTAAGCTGCCTAAGAATTGTTAACTATATATCTCAATGGTTGGTTGTACCCAATTTTCCCCAAAAAAGGAAAGAAACATGATTTGAGACTGAATTGTGTGTGAACAAAAGGCATTGAAAGGGATTACAAAAGTCCCAACATTTCTTGAACAAAGAGTTTTTCTCTTGGCAACAAAATCTTGCACCCACAGAAAATTAGTATTAGGATTAAAATGTACGCGTAACAAAAAGCGTTAAGTTATATACTTAATCAAACAATATCAGTGAAGGAAATCATTCGTGCCCTTTCTATTGATTTGTGAATTCCTTATATACAGATAGGTAGCCTTGATAGCGTTGATTAATTACAGCTGTACATCGAAAATAATGAGATAAATACTATTTACATAGTCTAACACACCCCTTCAGTCGAAACAGGAGGTTCACAAACGCTGAGACTGGTCCTGAAATCATCAAAAAGAATGCGTGGTAAACTTTTAGTAAATATGTCAGCTATCTGATACCAAGTGGGAATATGCAGAACACGAACTTGCCCACGAGCAACTTTCTCACGTACAAAATGAATATCCATTTCAATATGCTTCGTACGCTGATGCTGAACAGGATTACCTGAAAGATAAACTGCACTAACATTGTCACAGTAAACCAACGTAGCCTTGCGAATCGGAAAATGGAATTCCAAAAGAAGATTGCGAAGCCAACAAGACTCAGAGACGACATTCGCAACTCCTCTATATTCGGCCTCAGCACTGGATCTTGATAGTGTGGGTTGTCTTTTGGAAGATCAAGAAATTAAGTTATCACCAAGAAACACACAGTATCCAGATGTAGAATGTCGTGTATCAAGACATCCACCCTAATCAGCATCTGTATAAGAAATGAGACCAGAGACTAAAGAGTTATATAGATGTAAGCCAAAATTGAGAGTCCCTTTAATATACCGCAAAATCCGCTTCAGAGCATTCATATGATCAATTGTTGGATTATGCGTATGTAAACAAACTTGTTGCACAGCATAGGACAGATCAGGTCTTGTGAAACTAAGGTACTGCAAGGCACAGGCTAATCTACGATAAAGAGTAAGATCCTCATATAAGGAACCAGATGAGGCACTGATTTTTGACTTAGTGTCAACAGGTGTCATAGCAGGTTTACAAGACGCCATACCAGCGCGTTCAAGAATTTCTTCAGCATACTTTCGTTGACAGAGAAATAGTCCTGTTTTATACCTTATAACTGCAATTCCTAAAACATAACTCAGAGAACCCAAATCTTTCATAGCAAATTCAGAAGCCAGTAATGACATTATAGAATGTTGAAGCTTGTCAGAAGAGGCAGTAAGGATAATGTCATCAACGTACAAGAGGATGTACGCCAAATTAGGACCCTTGCTATAGATAAATAGAGAATGATCAGATTTACTATGCAAAATTCCAATAGTAGAGACAAAATCTGCAAAACGTTGGTACTAGGCTCGAGGAGCCTGTTTCAGTCCATATAGGGATTTCTTAAGAAGACACACATGATCTGGATGAGCTCGATCTTTGAATCCCACAGGTTGATGCATATAAACAGTCTCATGTAATTGACCATGCAAAAAATGCATTGTTAACATCTAAGTGATGAATACTCCATGCCTTTGAAATAGCTATGCTGAGAACCATGCAGATTGTAGCTGGCTTGACCACAGGGCTAAAAGTTGTAGGAAAATCCCGGTGTGTCCATCACATGAACACGGTGCGGAAAACAAAAATTTTTGTCCCGGGACCTTCCCGA
>JANZLX010182797.1:0-12239 GCA_025531955.1 Erythroxylum orinocense
ATAAATAATCTTCATATTGTAACTTTAGTTAAGTGTTTTCTTATAGTAGTTTATGGACTTAGATCATCTCATCATGAATTAAAAAACTAAAATTTTCACAAATTTACTCATAATCATGCTATATATTCTCATATTAGCATAAATGAGTGATGCAACACCTAATATTAATTATATGTAAAATAACAATTTAGAAACTATAAAAATGTTAAAATGCTTCCCATATGAAGCTACTAATTGATCATATGAACCTCTAAAAATGTAGTAATATCATAGTATATTTGTTTAACATTCATACCCCTCCTATATTGATACATAAACAAAACCACAGTCCTTAATACATAATTCCATTTGTAAGACAACTCAACTAATATCCTATATTAAAGTTCCTCCAAACCACTAAAATAATTCATTTATCAACCACATCACAAAATAAATATACATAAAGAAAAATAAAGAAATCCAACCAAAAATGGGGTGAGAACAGGAAACGTAAAAGAACCTAATCAATTCAGAGAGTATCAATGAAATAACCCATTGACAAAATTCAGATATTTGGAACTATAATTCAAACCCATAAAATATTAATTCATTGATAAACCTAACATTAAAAATGTAACAACCAAACACAACCAATAAGAAAATGTATTAAGGATAGAGATTAACAATAGTTAAATTTTAAAACTAATAATTTAGATTTACAATACATAAAACTTAGATTAATAATGTTTAAATTTAGATTAAAAATAGTTAAAATTTAAAGCCACAAACCAAAGTTTATACCATAAACAAGTTTCGGTTGGTGCAATCCATTGACATTAAAAATGCGGCAAGTTTAAATGTGAGGTTCATACCACAAACAAATAACCAAATTAAACCAAGTACACAAAAACCTAGTAAATAACAAAACCCACTTACCTGAGTCGATATGCAGAAGAAGTCACTGAAGCTTGTGAAGGAAGAAAATGATAGAGCTAGAGTGTCCGACAACTAAAGAAGATAACCAAAACAAAGAAAAGAAGACAATGACAATCAAAGCAGTACACAAAACACAATAACAAACAGAACTCAACATTGTTGTAAAAAATAATCAAAGAATGAAATGTTACCTTAACTGACAATTAAAGGGAGATGACGACGATGACACGCGATGGGTGAGCGATAGCGAGGAGAAAACGCCGAGAGATGATGATGACCTATAACGATGAGCGACTGCAGGGAGAAAAGATGGTGAAAAGATAAAGGAGAAAATGAGGGGGCAAGTTTAGGATGGGTTTAACCCCAAACGAAAACGACATCATTCGGTATTAAACCAAACCATGTCGTTTTCAATTTATTTAAAATGATTATGCTGAAGTTAATGACGGAATGGTCAGATTGTCAGAAAATCACTAACGGAATATATTATTGTTGGTAAAACTCGATGCTTGATTATTAAAACAAGCATTTCTAGTTAAATTTCTCGACAGAGCAGTTATACCATTAGAAATTTGCCGATGAAACGTAAATTCGTTGGTAAATTCTCGACATTAGTTTATTGCAACAATCCTTCCCGCCTAATTTACCGATGAGTATGACTTTTTTGTCGTTATAATCCATCAAAAAATTTTCTGGGATATATTCCCCCACCTTTACCGACAAAAATTTTGTCTGTCATAAAATGGAAAATTTCACAACAGTGTTACCGACGGATATTGATTTTCTGTCTCTAATTAGCTATAGTATTTGTTCCGTCAGTAATTTTCTGTCTATAATTTATGATTTTCTTGTAGTGTGGCAAGAGAGGAAACCTTAAAAGGGAATGTCGATTCAGGAAGCATGCAGAGAAGGCCTCTGAAGCATTAACTTTTCAGGGATGTGTTGCCAATGAAGAAATATTATATAGTGAAGTAACAATGATGTTTAAGGACAGATTAAAGTTCACTGATGCTTAGATAATGGATTTAAGAGTAATATGGCAAATGAATCTAGCCAATGAAGAAATCTTATATAGTGAAGTAACAATGACTTTTAAGGACATATTAAAGTTCACTGATGATTAGATAATGAATTTAGGATTAATATGGCATATGACTGCTTATAGAGATTAGTTTCACAGTTATAAACCTATCTCTGTAAGATCTGTGTACATAGAAAATGATCATTCTTTGGAGATTGTTAGGTTAGAAACATCAAGTTGAAGATGTACGATGGCACAGTTCACATTATACAAAATGTTTGACATGTGAAGGGGTTAAAGAAGAATCTATCACTATAAGAAAAATGAGGTTTAGTGACAGAAATTACTGACGAAATGTGATGGTTTTATGTCTACAAGTTAAGTTGGCAAAGAAATTTATCAACAGAATGACTCGTTTAAGAAATGACCGTAGGTAATAATTGACGACAGAGTAAGATTTCTCGTTGCTAAGTTACCGATGGATATTTTCTATTTTATCGCTATATTTAGCGATGGT
Source organism: Erythroxylum orinocense (assembly GCA_025531955.1). NCBI lineage: Eukaryota > Viridiplantae > Streptophyta > Magnoliopsida > Malpighiales > Erythroxylaceae > Erythroxylum > Erythroxylum orinocense. The sequence goes on from JANZLX010182797.1 coordinate 2,454, forward strand.
AATTTTTATGCTATTAGTAAATTTAGTGATGAAAGGTTTGTTTCAGTTAGTAAATTTATAGACAAACAAGGCTTGTCAGTCAGTAACCTTGCTAACGAAATTTGCAAATCTGTTGGTAAATTTTCAACTAATTTTACCGATGGATCTTAGTTGTCTGTCGTTAAATTCACTGCATTTTACTGATAGATTTTATTTTTCTTTCGGTAAATTTACTGATAATATTTTTTAATATTTTCCCTGCTTTTAATTTTATTTGATAATCTTATGATTGATGTATAATTGATAAAATTATCAGTTATCTGTTGATAATATTTTTGATTTGTTTTTATATTTAATTTGTCAAAACAAAAAGTTGATTGATGATATAAAGTAAAATTTATCTTAATTAATAATAAAAATTATTATCTAGAATGATAAGTATTTAATTCAGACAAAATGACTACAACAATGCTATTCAATTGGTGAATGTGGATGCTCTGAATGTTGCGTGAGGTGCTGCCCTTCCCCTTCAAATCATCCATCTCATTACGGAGCTGGCTATGTACTCCATCAATTGTTGGAACTGAGTTGCCAGTGCTTATACTATGCTCCATAGCTGATGGACTTCATTAGATGCGAGCCACCTACTAGATGCTACTGTACTGGATATAGAGGATTATGAATAACATATGTTTGCAAATGAACTTAAGCCTAAGATCCTTCCACAACAGTCCCTACCACCTACTATATGAAGATAAGTTTAGGTCTCATTAACATCTTCGGATTGCTGAGACTGTTGTTAAATGCTTTCTTCTATTTGGTCCTATTTGAAGGCAATGTTTATGTTAATAAGTGATAATTATAGAGCATTAATATTAAAGCATACATTTCACTTACATTTAATTATCTACATCTGATGTTGACGAAGGATGAACCACTATGCTTGTTGGTGTGAGTGTGTAAAAAGAACTAATAGGGTGTAGGTTTCCTGCCGATAGACTTTTCCTCCTTCAAAATAAAATGTTATAAGTGTACTATAAATTAAAAAATTTCAGTATAATTATCTCTATTTTATGATATTTTGCCCTTATTGAACAAAGAAAGTAACTCAACAATGCATCCTTATATGACACCAAACATTTATATCATTATCATTCTCCATAATACACATATTTTCATTCCAAAATTTATACATCAAATTAAATTGAAATACATTAAAATAAAAAATCAGAATATTAGTGTAAAGTGTAGATACTTACAAGTCTTTCTACATTCTTATGGTGGGTAATAGATCCTCCAATATGTATGGGAAGACTCTCTCCCCCTGCTCCTTTATGTCTGTTGGTAGAATTATGATCTGAAATGGACATTGCCTCATATGATGTCCACTACTACAGCCAACGACTCCATGTTTCTTCATAAATATAAGGAGGTCGTCAACCAGTCTTGTGTATTGAACCAACAAAGTCTCCATAAAACGTACGAGATCGTCTCTCCTACACTTTATAAATGACCGTGTCAAATTTAGAATCCTAAAAAAAAATTATGAAAGAAAATGGAAAAACATACGATAAGTACTTATAACCTACAATATTTATCTAATTAATGTATAAAATTAATACAAAAAATAAAAATATATTTTTTGTACCTCAAACTCCTAATAATAAAAATCCTTTGTTGCTTGAGAGATATTCTTTCATATATAATTCTCAAGATCAATCTTTTCCTTAAAATTGGATTTCATGTTTCTTAAGCACAATCCATACGTAATCAACCTAATATAAAAAAATTTATATCATTTTAAAATTTAAACCTATAATTTAATTATAAACTTATGGTGTTTCATGTATTTTCACTTACAGATTATTGACAATTGTGAAGTAAGTTCTTCCATCAACTCCCTCAACTCCAAACTAGAGGCCTCCTCCTTCATCCGCAATGTTTACGCGTGATATCTCTGTCAGTACAAGAGTGGTGGATGGTTTAAAGTTATTGGATGGTGTAGTAGCAGGTGTAAAAGGTGATACCTTATCTGTACGTGTTGTAGCTAGAGGTAAAACATCTGATTCTGTTACAGCTGCAAAATGTGATGCTTCACCTGGAAAGTAACTTTCTCCAAATCGTGCTTTGAACCTTGGTAGCATCATATCCTATTTGCTCTTCGGTGATATATTTAACCTGCAATTTATATTTTATTAAATAATCCAGAAATATAACAATTTCAATTCAATATATAACAATGTATTGTTGATTGAATAATTTATTTATTTAATATAATATTTTATTACAAGCATAAATTAATTGTTGTCAGCACTTAATTGTAAATCAAAATCATCATCTTCTTTTCCTAAATAATTAGAATCAAACTCAGGCACTTCTTCAAATCTCTCACCCTCCCCATCCTCTTTAGATGAAATTTCAACATATTCATTATTTGGATCATTCAAAGGTTCATTCTTGTCGTATGCAATAAATGCATTTATTTCATAAACATCTTCCTAAAACACTTCACATTCAATTCTTTGTTCGCCTTTTCCATGTGATTCAATAAAACATGATAAGTGTATAAGTGATTATTAATTTATTCCATAACACTTAGTGATTAATGACATGAAATTGCTTAAGGTACTCACTTTGACTCATATGTGATTTTAGGCACAATTAGGAAGTAAAGATGTTAAAGTGAGTCAAAAGTATAATATTTGGGTCATTTTTTGAAGTTTAATTTTTAATTGTCTTCATGGGGTAAGAATGAGAAATATTGGAGCAAGTAAAGACAAGAAAATTAAGATGATGAAGCAATATAGCTCACAACTACTGTGCATGAAAATTGCTTGCTTTTGTATGCAATAATGTGAATTTAATGGAGTGAAATTAATGGAAAGCATCTTGAAATTATGGTAAAACAAAGATGCAATTTAGCAAGAGGACAAGAAACAAATGGATCCAAACACAACGGCTGGACCAACTCTTGCAAACAACGTAGCTGATGGAATAACCCATGCAATGGATAGTTAGAAGGAGCAAAACGACAATGCAAGATGAAGAAAATGCCAACACACTGTATACGATGTCAAGATAAAAAATGCATAACAACATTTAAGAAGAAAACGACAACACAGATGATAGGCAGGAGCAAGCCAAAACGCAGCCTACGCCACTAAAATGTAGACCATGCATTTTACTAAACACAAATAGCATCTACGTTTAATGCAAATGATATGCATGAAATGCAAATGTTTTTCTAAGGCATTTATAAGGGTTTTTGCTTGAATAATAAGGTGGATAGCATATTAAATTGTCATATCAACAAAATAGTACCGAAGGTGAAATAAAGAGTAGCAAACAAAGAAGGAAGGCGCAATGAAGAAAGAAAAAGGGTTTCGGCTAGGAATATACGAGTAGGGCTGAAGCATTTTCCATAAGAGACTCAAAAAGGGCTAGAGGTCTCGACACTGGCTCAGAGGTGACATTGACGCCGGCGACCCGGTTAACTGTATTTCTTTGTTTTTGTTGTTTCTTTCTCTCATTAGGAATTAATTATGATATCTTCTATTGATTGAATTGGGTATTATGGAAAGATGATTTTAATGTGTTCGTTAACTCATTTATTTAGAAGCCGATTGCTAGAATCTTGATGTAATCCGTAATTGTTATTTTGAAATTCATGTGTAGCAAATAATGATTCATAATCATTAGGGATAATATAACCTAGGTTAAATGACGCATCGTATGTGGTTGTTGCCTTGATTAATTGGTTTTCCTAATTCGTAATGCTACTGCCAAATTAAATCTAGAGTTCATATCTTAGGTTATTCGATAGTTAGTTTTAATTACTGATAGAGTCTTGATCATTAAACAAAACCTAAGGAAAAACTTGGATTAATTATTAAACCAAGATTAATAGTTACTAGGAGAGGTTTGCAAACAACAAATCAATGAAATGTGCTTAATTAGGGTGAGAAGTGCTCTAAAGGAAATCACCCTTAGCACTTATTATATAAATCATTTTATGATTAATAAAGGCATTTTTCATTATTTCGATGTTCATATGTTTATGGATTTAAAGTTGATCATAAATTGATTTAATGAAGTCCATGATACAAAACATAGCATGGAGGAAATCATGACGAGATCATGATCATAAGATACCTATCATATGTAATTATGATAGTATCTAAACTTTTCCTAGTTATAGGATTAATGAGATGGGATATCATTAATTTGGATAGACTAGCAAATGTTACACTCCTTGATTAGACCAAACAGTAGATCTCATAAGCGGTAGACATGAGTTGTTTAAAGTTAGCATGAGGATGCTTATGAACGGAAGTAAGTACATTGGATTGATCTAATATAAGACAATCATATGGATATTCTGTTTCAGTGTTAATGATAGCCTCATCATCGCAATGGTGCAAATATGCTTTAACTTAAGGTGCTTAAGGATATCTCTAGTACTCATCCTATACTTTTACTCCATTCATCAGATACTGATCATATGCTTAAGGATATATCAAATACTGAACCAAGTGGGGTGTATATGGTGAAAGGACAAATTGCTTGGCAACATTGTGTATGGAAGGGTTCGTAGTCAAACCACTGACTTTCCAGTCAATTAGGTGTCATGATGTGTTGTTAGATGCTAATCTTGACTTACTTGAATTAAGTGTTAATTCAAGTGACCAACATAACCAGGAACCTAATTGTAGCACCCCCTTACTGCAGGGTACACACCGGGATGCCTGGAGGTCTTTCCGGTATATATCCTACGTTAAGGGCGAGCTACGTTTGATCACTACATTCACTTCATATGGCATCATATCATTATTCACTTACAAATAATCATTAGAAAATCACTATATTTTCAAAACCAAATTTTTCCTCATTTCACTTCACAAAATCAATCTCACTTGGATCAGTAGAGCTCCAGAAATCATCGAAATACTTAAGTAAGTTCAGTGGATTAACACCAGTTCATATCCTTTAAGAACACACTCACTATACCTGTCCCACTCTTTTCACTCAATATTTCTCCATTCATTTTATATGGCTATGGTTTTTGGTAGAGAAGTAGATCAATGTCTTACGAATCTAATGGTTTAAGAATCAGATCATTTGGATGTCTAGAGAAGATATTATGGCCAAAAGAATCCAACATGTTCATGTCCTTACTCATATTTCACATGCCTTAGTGCAATTGCCATAAGTCTCACTACAGGTGTATGATTCATTTCATTTTCTAACTATTGGAAAGAGCACTTCTATATCAACAACTTTTATGAAGACCTTGAAGGCCAATTTTATCGTCTGACTTCTATATCATCTCACATTTGCATCATATCACTTTCTTTTTGTCTCAGTTCTATCGTCTCATTTTCTTCCGTCTCATTTCTTCCTCAGAACGTCTTCACTTATCAAGATCATAACTTTTGACTCAAATGTCCAAAATTTTCATACTATATATCTTTGGAAAGATAAAAGAAATATCTACAATTTTACAAAATCCACTTTAGCTTAAATATTTTTATATCAATCCCAAATTTGCCCATAACATCTGAAGACGAATTTCTCAATCATACACCAACATACTGCACCAAAATCTTAATTTCATGACAAGTTTTGAGATTCTTAGAGACAGAATTGAAATTCAATGTCTGCATAAGAAATATAGCCATATGTTTCTAATTTAATCCAAATCAAGAATCATCTCGTTTGGATAACTACAGAAAAATTTATAGATATAGACTGAAGCACACTTAGTGGACATTTTCTAGATTTTCAAACTTTCAATATTTTACAACACCTAACGCTCATAATCTTTCAAAATACTAAATTAACACTATAACCAATTTTTTCATCCCCAACAACATAGTATTTATGAACAAACACGTAAATGCCATTTTCCATACAGATGATAGTAACTTATCAAATTTATTTCACAAATCCCCTACTCCAAGGATTTCTTCACCACTTACCTACTAAAAACTCCAAAATCTTCAAGCCTTAAACTGCACATGTTTTACGTACTTCACTGAGTACAATGGCTAGCTTCTGGTTTTTCTTAAGGTAGAGGACACAAATGGAAAAGTTGGGTTTGGTGAAGGAAAGGAAAAGCAAAAAATTCTCTTAGAAGGTGTTTCATGGAAAACTTTGTGTTTCAAAAGAAAGTTTAAAGAAGATGATAATGAAGAAGGGACTTAGACGTGACTTAACCTGTCAATTCTTAAAGAACAGTAACCTACTTCTAGCAAAAGTACAAAAAGCCTAAGTGACACTTGAGACTTTCCTAATACCTAAGCTCTAACTTAATTTCTTTTGAAACTAACCCCCTTAAACTTTTATCTTTAAAATCCAACTATCTCCAAATCTTCATTTGATTCTTTTTCCTATTTTCTAAAATTTCCAAAATTTATTCCTAAATTCACCAAAATTAAAAAATATCACAATTCCACTAACCCGTAAAATTTTCAATGTAAAAACATTTATAATTCTAAAAATTTCACAAATCAATCCAATTATACCTGGAATTATTCATGAGTGCATGTACAATTATTTTCATGTGCAGAAAAATTCATATTCATGTATAAGTATATAGCATATTATGCATGAACATGGAACTACATCTCTAACTCTCATTAATCACTCACATTTACCAATCTAACCTTCCTACAAGTAATGGGATGTTACAACTCTCCCCTCCTTAAAGAAATTTCATCACCGAAATTCTTATCCATTTGCTTGGCTCAAATAGGTGGGGATATTGTCTCCTCATATGCTGCTCTATCCCCCATGCTGCTTCTTCAATTGAGTGGTTCCTCTAAAGGACTTTTATCAATGGAATAGCTCTGTTCCTCAACTGCTTGATCCGTGATCCCACAACCTTGATCGGCTCCTCAACTGCTTGATCCGTGATCCCACAACCTTGATCGGCTCCTCAACATAGCTTAAGTTACTAGTAACCTTAGTCTCCTGAGCTGGTATCACATGTGTCGGATCCGATCGGTATCTTTGGAGCATACTCACATGCAACACATTATGTAATTGAGACATCTCATTCGATAAAGCCAACTTATAGGCCAAAGGTCCTATCCTTTCAATGATCTCATAAGGATTAATGTACCTAGGGCTCAACTTGCCCTTTTTAACGAATCTCAGGACTCCTCTCTAGGGTGACACTCTCAAGAATACTCTATCTCCTACACTATACTCCATGTCCCTCCGGTGCTTATCCACTTAACTCTTTTGCCTATCTTGAATCGCTTTAAATCGGCTTCGAATCAACTTCATTTTATCCACTATGTTCTGTATCAACTCTGGGCCTTCCACCATTCTCAAGCCCTCTTCATCCCCATACAATGTCGACCAACATTTTCTACCATACAGTGCCTCATACGGTGCCATTCTGATACTACTATGGTAATGGTTGTTATAGGCAAACTCTATCAATGCCATATATGGATCCTAAGCTCCTCTAAACTCCAGTACACAAGGTTTAAGCATATCCTCAACAGTCTTTATTGACCTCTCACTCTGTTCATCTGTCTAAGAATGAAATGTTGTATTGAAGTTCAATGTAGTCCCCAAAGCAAACTGCAAACTCCTCCAAAACCTCTAAGTAAATCTGGGATTCCTATCCGATACTATGGACACTAGAACTCCATGCAGGCTCACCTCCTTATTCACATACTTTCGGGCCAACTGATCAAGTGAGTTATTCTCTCCCACTAGTAAGAAGTGGGCCGACTTAGTCAACCGGTCCAATATGACCTATATAGCATCATGCTACGTCGGAGTCTTAGGCAATCCCATGATAAAGTCTATAGAGATTTCTAACTATTTACACTCTAAAATGGGCAATGAATGTAACTTCCTTACTAGAGCCTGGTGCTAAGCCTTAACTTACTGGCAAGTCATACACTTAGACACGTACTCCGCCACTTGCTTTTTCAGTCCAGGCCACCAGAAATGTTGCTTCAATGTGTTATACATCTTGGTAGTACCAGGATGTATAGCATAGGCGGCCATATGAGCTTCCTCAAGAATTTCCTTCCTCAGATCATCCACATTAGGCACACACAGCCACTGTCTCAACCATAATGTCTCATCCCTCATTTCAAACTCAAAATCTAGATTCACTTTCACTTTCTCCATAAGCTTCACTAGTTAGGATCTGCCCTATACTCTTTTAAATATGTCATGAAGCATCGGTCTCAACTTTAATGTAGCAATCAATGCCTCATCTTGCTCTAGATTCAGCTCCACATTCAGAGCTCTCAAATGTATCAAATTAGGTAGCCTCAATAATTGAATCTGAGCTGCACTGATATTAGATTTCCTGCTCAACGCATCTGCCACCACATTAGCTTTTCTCGGGTGGTACTCAATAGTACAGTCATAGTCTTTCAGTAGCTCAATTCATCACCTCTGCCTTAGACTCTTATGATCAGTGTATATCTGGAAAGTCTTTCCATATAAATAATATCTTCAAATCTTTAAAGAAAAGACAACTACAGCTAGCTCTAAATCATGTACCGGATAGTTGATCTCGTGAGACCTTAATTGTCTTGATGCATAGGCGATCACCTTGCCATGCTGCATCAGTACACATCCCAATCCTTGATGCGACGGATCACTGTATACCACTTATCCTCCGGTCCCGGATGGAATAGTTAAAACCGGTGCAGTAGTCAACTGGTGTTCCAGCTCCTCAAAGCTCTTCTAACACTCCTCATTCTATATGAACACTACATTCTTCCTTAGAAGTCTTGTCAAAGGGGCCAAGATTAGAGAAAACCCCTAAAAAAATCTCTAGTAATATCCAGCCAATCCTAGGAAGCTTCGGATCTCTTACACGTTTCTCAGAGCTTCTCAATTCATCACTTCCTCTACCTTCTTCATATCTATCTGTATGGCATCTCCAGTCACTATATTTGCCAAAAACACCACCTGATCTAGCCAAAATTTACATTTACTGAATTTGGCATGCAGTTGTTTCTCTCTCATGATCTACAAAATGACCCTCAGATGTTCAATATGTTCCTTTCTACTATTCGAATACACCAAAATATTATCAATAAAAACAATTACAAATAGATCCAGGTAGGGCTAAAACACCTTATTGATCAAGGTCATAAAGGTTGTCGGGGCATTAGTCAACCCAAATGGCATCACTAAAAACTTGAAGTGCCCATACCTACTCTTGAATGGACTCTTAGAGATATCATCCTTCGCAATCTTTAGCTGATAATATCCTGATCTTAAATCTAGCTTAGTAAATACCTGAGCTCCCTACAACCGATCAAGCAAATCATCAACTCTAGGCAACGGATACTTGTTCTTCACTGTCACCCGATTCAGTTGCCTATAATCGATGCATAACCTCAAAGTCCCATCATTCTTCTTCACAAATAGCACTAGAGCTCCCCAAGGTGAAACAATGGGTCTAATGAAACCCTTTTCCAATAACTCCTGAAGCTGAGCCTTCAACTCCTTCAGTTCCTTTGAAATATTCCTTCGCGGATGTCAAAAATTGATTCAGTTCGATCGAACCAACCAATTGTTTCAAATTCATTTTATCCAATTTGATTTCGCTTTGTTTTCGATTCCGTTTTGTTAAGAAGGTTGGGTTCCGAAAACGAGTCCCAACAATTGTGGTATCAGAGCCTAGTAATATGATCTTACTTGGGCGTATGTGTATGAATAATTTGAATGAGTAATTGATAAGAGATTGATAGGATGAAATAGAATTTGTGAGAATGTGCTAAATGATTGTTTGATTTAGGTGACAAGAATTATGATTGATTT
>JANZLX010182815.1:0-26939 GCA_025531955.1 Erythroxylum orinocense
TGGGTCATCCAAACTATAACTTTTCTGTAAATTTACCAGTTCTTTATCATTATTTGATTCTTGTAAAATAGTATAAATGATACTCTAAATTTCACAGATGACTCCACTTTTCTTCAGTATTATGTGATTCAATAGCAGAAGAAGCATAAAAAAGAGTAATAGGAGACAAAGGAAATCCCTGTTTCGAGCTGGGAACAATATATATAGTTATATACCATTAAATTGTCAGAATCCTTCTCTTAAACCATATCATTATTCCAACGGCGGTCGTGGTTCCTTCCAAGAAATTTGGGCCAAAACGACCAATTTAGATTAAAGATTTTTCAAAGGATTTACTTGATGGTTAGAATTATATTTACATGGATGTCATTTCAGCTCTAATTTAATTTGAAGTTAACGAGGTTTTAAGTTCAAGTCGAAATTAAAAAATTGGTCGAATTTTAAATTGAACTCAAGTTTAAAACGGTCGATCCAATCGTTTTCTTTTCTTTAAGTTGCACTGTAAGAGTGCGTCCAAACCAAGAAATGACTAATCATTTTATCAGATAGCCAACTCTTGTATTGTTTTAGTCATTAGACCGACTTATATAACGTAGCCACACACAATCAGTCACCAATACAATTTGAAACTATTGGAGGTTTGAAATTCATCTTACACCTGCTTCTCAAATAAGTGAACATAATAATTAAATTGCAACTTAAAAAGGACAGTCCACATAAGTATTTTATTATAAAAGTCCAAAGAATATTCCCAAAATCAGTTGTATAATGCAAATTGAGATTCTTCCAAGGCAATGGCGAACAATGCTCTTAAAGAGTATCAACCATCCACCTAATGGAAACCAGCAAAATTGGTTCTCCTCCAGATTTGTCACCCTCTTCCTCCTGCAAACCAAAATAGTTCGCAAGTGTTTGCTTCGTATAATCTTAGTTCGTAGACAATACAACTACAAATGTACGATAGATATACTCTGCCATAATATCAGATTCTTAATTACTACGCAAATGAAGCAAAACTGCCAATACAAAATTTTGCACGTCCCTATAAACAGAGTATCATCAAATTGAGTGCATACAATATGTATAACTATGAAGCAAAGAAAAGGGATCAATTCAACCTTGTACAACAATTTCTTGAATCGACAAATGAAGTTCGCCTACAAGCTTTAAGGAAGAACCTCTCACTCCTAGAAGCTGATTAATTTTGTTTATCTGTGGGAGCAACATATTGCCACAAGGAACATTAGGCTGGAATATCAGTCAACAAATGAATAATTTCATCAATGATCTCTCCGGGAGAAACTCTCTCAGAAAGAGATGGAGCTTTCCTTATCTGTGGGAGTAACAAATTGCCAAAAGGAATGGTACGCTGGAATATCGAACAACAAATATCTTGATTTGGTCTCAGACAAATCTTGAATTGACAAATGAAGTTCGTCTACGGACTTTCTGGGAGAGACTCTCACTCTTAGAAGCTGATTGAACTTTGTTTATCTGTGGGAGCAACACATTGCCACAAGGAGCGGTAGGCTGGAATATCGGCTGCCTGGACCCCAAGAAGAGAAAGGTTGCGTCCGTACTCCTAGTAAATTATACATAAACTGTTAATCCAATTAAGCAAAGGCCACTTCACTGGCATACATATATTGGCTATTTGATCCAAAGGAGAGAAGTAGATAAGCAGGTAACAGGAAAAGCATAGAGAACATTTTCACCTGAATATCCAAAAATAATTGCATACAGATTTTGTCAGTATCAGATACACTATGGTCCGAAACATCTGAGCTAGCTCCAGCTCGCCTTTGGGCACCCTGTCTTATTCTCTGAAGTGAAGATTCGGTTTTCCTTGCCTAGATAATGATACAGAAAAGTGAGCTAAAAGTCCACATCAGGAGTTCAAATATTCGAAAAAGGATATTCTTCTTTGGATACTAACCACATTAACAAGTTCAGCAGCTAATTCATAGTAGCGACCAGTAATATCAGTTGTAGCAACATGTAATAATTCATTCCTGGTGTCCTTAGTCAAATATGTCATAGCTCGTTCACCATCCAGAAAAACCTGCGACAAAGAATAATTACTCAAGCACCTGACAACTAATCTGCAATTTCAGAGCTATGTTCGAAGCTTGCAGAGGCATCCATTATGATGACCATAGAACTACAGAAAAGCAGTTAGTTAAACATGTGATTATGAGCAGTTTCAACAAAGCTTAGATACTTGAAACAACTTCGTTGACAGGACTGTTTAGTTACTAGACAACAACCTACTGCATGTGCATGAACACAAAGAAACCTGTCCTTGTTCCATTACAAAGTTATGTACACCATGCATCTATTCTAAAAATCTTACATTCTTGTTAGACTTAACTTTTGGAAGGCAATCTTTTTAAATATCATATACTACTTCAACAAGAAGTAAGGAATGAGACCTAAAACCTGTCTAAATGTCAACAAGAAGTAAGGAATGAGACCTAAAACCTGTCTAAATGTGAAAAACTAGTTAGGCTTTTTATTCCAAAAAGGAGACAAGATAGCAAGCTGAGAAGACTTCACCTTTAGTGGTCGCAGGACACCTGAGACATAGGGTGAGTGTCTTATAGGAAGAGGCTTGTTGGTCATCCTGTAAGTTGCAGTTATTCCCTTCACCTGTCTCAAGTCCTGTCCAACATTTACAAAAAAATGAAATTCCATAAACTTGTTAATGAATTAAACTATCTAATAGACTTTCAACTCACGCATTCCTATCAGATTAAGTGAGCAACCTTTCATGAAAACGTTTTACCTCGACAGCCTTATCAACCAATGCATCTGTGATCGCTTTAACAGCTAGAGGGGCCAAATCATTCAATGATTTTCCACCTTGCAATATGCTTTGCTCTACTACATCAAGAACATCAGCAGAACATGAAGATAGAAGCTTAACTACATGTTCAAGATAGTTCCCACAAACCTCCTTAGAGAGAAAATTAATGTCATGAATAATCTGCACAAAAAAAGATAGTGCTACTTAAGCATTCATAACTGGTGCTGATACAATCTGGTACACTGCAAATATAGTTTGCAAATATGGGTACAAGAATATAGAACAGAAAATAGAATTTAGATGGACAAAGCATGCTACCGAATGCCAAATGTTGACAGACAAAGATGGCAACTATAGGGTAATAAACATGTAAACACATAAATGCTACTGTTAAGTAAAAGATATGGTAGAATGACGAAATAATACACACATAAACAAAATCATCAGGAGCAGCAGAAGTTGCCCATTCAGACCCAGACATGGTGCCAGCATTAACCTTCCTCCTAGCAGCCAATCCAGATGACAACCAGCTCGAGTATCTGTAAGGAAATAAATAGGAATTTAGCACAGTGAAGCTTATGTCTATCATGGACATTGTCAATCAAATACATCAAATTTGCTATAAAACATAAGACCTTGAAAGCAGCTGTAAGCATAAGCGAAGGAACTTGTCTGAGGAAGAGACTATAAGAACATCTTCTCTCCAACAAGATCTAAGGCTCTCCAAGAGAGTGGTGCTCTGTTTCAAAGTTAAGCCATTGGATTCTCCATTCTGAACAGGTACGAGAGTGGTAGCTGAAAGTGCTGAATCCAGAGCCCCTGCTATTTCTTGAAACCTGTGCACATTCAAGAACCATACACTCTTATCAATTCATGGCCATGAGCAAAATTTCATATCAAACACATTTGTAGAAAGAGTTGCCAAGCCAACCTTAATGAGAAATAAACTCCAATATTCCATTGCTTCATGAAATCAGCATAAACAGCCTGTGCTCGAAATTTGGCAACAGCAGATCTGGATGGACAATAGCCTTGCATGACAATTGGATGTCATAACTACAACGAATAGCATATTGGCTAAACATATCACAATACAGTCAAATCTGAACACACAGATCCTATCTCATCTATGCCTCCAAATCTCAATCTCTCCAATCAGCAACACCTCCTCCCCACTCCCCCATTCTTTCTAGCCTTCCCATCTGCAGATATGTCACTACTCTATTCCTCCCTCAAAAGGTGTAACACTTTTGAAGCCTCTATAGTCAATTGCAGATCCTGTTCCCTTTTCTTTTTCTTTTCAACCTATTATCATCTTCCTCCTTTCCTATTTTTGTTTTGAGTTTCGATCATCTAGTTTGTACTGAGTGGAGCAAATTCATGCTTGTTCTTGAATGAATGAAAATATTCTGTGTGTTTTCAAACATAAAAGAAAAACATGAATCCTAAGGGTATGATGTAAAAAGAAAAAGACAGCATCCCTACCTTCAAGATAAGCCAAGAATTCCAGACTGGACCTGTAATTCATCAAGAACTCAGTTGGTCTTCCAGGGGAAAAAGCACCTGGCTTTCCCTTCTGAATTGCAGAGAGAACTTCTTTGAGGATTGAGTTGGCTAAGAAGTCAAATACATGTAAACCTGAATTTTCTGTTGTAGAAAACAACGTTCAAAGAACAACGAATTTAGAAATAACAATCAAACGTGATGGGAACAAATCTGCAATGTCTAGTCAATAGACACCAACCACACAGTACCTGTAGATGAAATTTCCAGAAGGAATTTACAGTCTGCTTCTATACGTTGTTTGATTTGTTCATAATCATTTTGAAGTCCATCCCCAGAAGCACCAGCAACCATTCCAGATGGTCCATGTGGAATGATTTTCTGTACAAATGGAGCAACAAGAGTTGTACGAAAAATCTCTTCAGCACTACTAGTGTTATCAATGGCCGCATATGCACGCAAGCAATTGTAAATTGCATTTTCATCACGGTGTTCTAGCCCATCTACAAAACAATGTCCCAAACTTGCATCTAACAAAAGGCTTGCACTTTGTATCCTCTTCTCCATGTTCTGGATGAAAGGAAGATTCTGTACTGGCATAAAAGAGAAAAGAGATGAGCCCAAAACATAATTCCTAGGTCATACATGGCTCAACGTTCTAGCAATCTTATACTAGAACTTCTTAAAAGCTTCCTGCTAACTCAGATATTAAGTGAACATTAGCAAAGAGACCTGTGCATGAGCAGTGTAAAACTTTAGCCGATTCATCTCGCTGGCAATTCTCTCCAGGAGCATGCTTTGAGTGTCTCTGACGTTGGTTCCATTCTCCATTGATTGCAAAGAAGAGCCATTGCTCATAACATTCCTTTCCGCAGAGCTGACATCTCCATTTGACCAATCAGCAGGCAGGCTTGGTAGCTCCTTTATAAGCTTTTCAACCTTCAAGCATAAAAAGATAACACGCTCAACAAAAGCCAACAGAAAAAATCAAATAAACAAAGGATTTAGCTTTAGCAACCACACAAGATTCAAACTTGAATAGCTTCATTGAACAAACAATTCCGAACATGGTAATGAAAAATTGGAATTCAACTGAAAACCTTTAAATTGGCGTAATTTGCACATTTTACCAGACTTACTTTTACTTTGAACAATGAACAAATTGAATTTGAAACCGTCATAAGGATCATTTAGGATCAATCACCAGTCCTACGTAACTTTCAGAGATCTAGAAAATTCAGTTTCGTTGTTACTATGTATTGTGAAATACAGTCCTTTCCACAATGCAGTTTCGTAGTGAGAACTGTGAATTCCACTCAAAACCTAAGAAATACATACCTTAGACACAACGTGAAAGGTGTCCAACAAGAGCTCCAACACCTCTCTCGCCGAAGAGGCCTCAGATCTCTGCTTCAATCCATTTCTCAACGCCACAAGCGAACCCTCCACGCCTCCCCTAAACGCTTCGATCTTCTCACGAAGCTCCAAGAGCGGTGCACGCATGCGAACAACAGCGGCATCCACATCAACAAGCTTAGTACTCAAATTCACGAAATCGCCATAGTCACGGTTGATGAGATCAATAAGCTCGTGCTTCAGCGACGTCAAGTGAGATTGGAGCTCGGATCGGAGAGTGTCGAAGGGGACGAAAGTGCGAAGTTCAGATATGTAGGCCTCGCAGTCGAAGGTTGGGGATAGGAAGAGGTCGGGCTTGAACCAGAGCGGGTGGGCTCCAAGCGGGTCGGAGAAGAGGTCGGTGGCGGACCTCGGTGGCGGAGTGGCTACGATCGGATCCGCCATTTTTTGGTACTAACAGTGTTTTCTGTTCTGTTAATTTTGCTTCTTTGTTACGTGGGTGTTCCTATGACGCAAATTTTAGTTAAGCCAAAGAAAGATTGTCGTGACACAGAGACATACGTACCGTTTTAAGCGATGATTTAAAAGTTGGATCGAACATTGAATCAGTAAAGTTTAAGGGTATCTTTGGGAGTTTATGATGGAATGAAATAGAATGACAATTAATAGAACGGAATAAAATAGAGTGGAATGAAATAGAATAAAATGGGTCACTCCATTGTTTGAAAGTTTAAATAAAATTAGAGAAGGACCCCTTTGATCATTGTTTGGAAGTGATACTAAAAATGAATTGAATGGAACGACTTGTAATATTTTTTTTCCAAAATTACCCTTGTAATAAAATATGCATAGTTGCCATGAAACTATTCTAGTAACCCCAAAGTATTTCAAATTGTAGGATGTCCAAACACATAGCATAGGATAAAACACACATCTTTCGACTTACAAAACTTTCCAAACACATAACACATAATAAGCGCACGTCCATCGATGAATAAAGAAGACGACACCAGCATCAATAAAAATTTCTGATTTTTTCACATACAAAAAGTGTTAAGAAGATGAACACAGAACAATAGTCGATGCTTACCTGATGAAATGAAGACAAATGACCCTAGCAACTGTGGAGAAAAACGTTCATCAATGGAAGAAGCCAGTTGAAGGAGAAAAATGGACGTAGTAACATGTAGCCGCGTAGGTATTTGCTGGACTGGGGTTGTAATTTCATTAATTTTTTTAGGATATTTTTGTCATTAAATTAGGAGTTGAAAGGTAAGCCATGTCATTCCATCCATGGACCCCTAATTTGGGAGGTTACAAAATATTGGATTTTGAATGGCAAAGGATGGCTTCCAAAGTTATTAATTGTCATTCAATCCTGTTTCAAAATAGACTCTCAAACAATGGCCTGAGTCATTTAGATCATTCCATTCCATTCTCTTCCATCCCTCCACCCACATCCAAACATACCCTAAGATTTGAAGTTCAAAAGTTAAATGGATATAAAATTGGTGTACAATTAAGAAGTAAAATATAGAAGAATAAGGGGGTATTTGGTTTAAGAGTTTGGAAATAAAGGAATAGAATAATTGTGAAAAACAGTATTTGTTTTGGAGTTTTCAATTATAGGAGAATGGATTTATCCCATTAAATTTAGGAATCTACTAAACTCACCAAGGGGGTGGATATCGAATTTTCATTCCAATATAAGTTTTTATCACGTTTATTTTTTACTCTTTTATCCCTAACCTTTGTCATACCATCCTTTTTACTTCCTTATCGCCTCTCAATTTCTTACGATCTTCCATCATGCTTTATCGTGTCTCATCAATGAAGGAATTTTTTGTTTTGCGCCTTCAGGTATATTTTCTAAAATCCTTCGTTTTAATCTAATGTTAAATGAACTGAATAGAACCTGGTTTCATCTCATTATAAATGGGGCTTTTGCTCATTTTTTTCTTATATGTTCTCGTTTTATGATTTAATCAAAAGAATAACCAATCTGCTATATGGTTTGATGATGTGAAAGTGTATATGGTTATAGATTGAACGAGAATCATAAAACCAATCTACTCCTTTTTTTTCCCCTTATAATTGCTTTGTGATTTAATTTGGTTTTTTGTATATGGTTTTATCTCTTAAAAAAAAGGAAAAACACATAACAAATCATCTTCTACGTTGGTGTTTGTTTATTTGTTTTGTAAAGCTCTTAATGGCTTTCAAGGACAACGAAATAGAAGCACTTTTTACAGTTTTTAACCTTCGTATAAAGACGCAAGCCCTTAATCTTTATCCAACATCTGTTTCTTCATAAAAGTCATGTCATTTATTGAGGGTAAAATTAGTATTATATTATCTTTCATTTTTATTAATGCAACAAACCAAACAACATTATTGGTATTAATACAGAAACCTAAGTTACAAACCAAGCATCTTTTTTATGTTTTTCATACTCATCCTCATTCCCTTCTACTATTATACTCATATCCATAGCCAACCCCGTGCTTAAACCAAACGCCTAGTAAGTAAAAATAAGATATTTTATTGAAATAAAAAAATACACTAATGTTTATTATTATATAATGAATTAATAATAAATAAATATGAATCTAATATAAAACTTAAAATAATATTAAAAATTAAATTTGTATTTGTGAAGAAGGTTGTGTATCATCATCGTTAAAAACTCTAAATTTTCTAACGCTATTTAAAGATTCGTAAACTACGTTTTCATCTAAAGTATTTTCATCAACTTCTTGTACTGTATTTAAATTAATTACAAATTAGTAATATATAAAATTATTCTCAATTGTAAACTTCTAATACATTACACTTTTAACTTAAATATGATCAAAATAAGATATAAACTAACTATCAGTAGATGTTCTTAATTCATTTGTAGTGACAAATACATTTTCTTCATAAATCGCTTTTTCAAGTTCGTTATAATTAAGATTAGGAGAATGTTCTTCTTTTTCGATCCAAAAATTAGTATGTTCAATACAATCAATGTTAACTGGATCATACTTTTTTTTCTTATTAAACGCTCCGAATATATAATAGAGAAATTATACAGTCACTAATAAAAATAAAATTATAAAATATATGTTCTTCATTCTCTTATTATAAGTAACGTAAACAAGGTCATTAAGTCTTTGATGTTCCAAATGATTTCATTTCTTTGTATGAATATGTTCAAAAACGTTATAATTACGTTCACAACTCATTTGTATTTTAAATTAATAGTTATGATAAATAAATATATTAACAATAAATAAAGAATGAATTAAAATTATAAAACTTACCTAGATGCATTTTTTCATCATAAGTTCTCTCTTTATTGATGATCTAGCAAAGCTCTCTAAACCTTTATGATACAATTTCATTTCATTTATCGCTTATGATTACTTTTCAATATAGAAAATAACTTTGCATTCAATCACATCAAACAAACCGCCTATAATATTAATTATACGTGCGTCTTCACTATATAAGCAATAAAGATTGAGAAAATAAGCTCCTAAATGGATCCTTTAGGTAAGATGCTTATTCCATCGTCAGTTAATAATATCTATGTACTGCTTGTCAAATTTCTCCTTCCCTTTTAAAAATATCTATAATTGTTTTGTGAGTTTTATACATAGCATCATATATATACCCCAAAGACGGCTTCTCATCTAAGTCAACAATCCTCGACAACCTTATAAGTGGAGTCACAATCTTCACAATGATCAAGGAAGCATCCCAAAATTTTGTATCTAGAATAATAGCACAAACTTCTTTTCCTTTTTCACTCTTTGATAACTTATGACTTGAAAAGTGTTTACTTGTCACTAAATTTTGAACTAATTGCTAATGTTCATAAATACTTTTCAAAGTAATAAATTTAGCCACAAACATGGTAGCAGCGAGACGCATGATCTCAACCTAATCTTCTTGCTTTCTTAACCATGACAAAAATGTGATATAATTATATATATATAAATTGTGATCTTAGAAACTCGAGAAGCAAGACTAGAAATATGATCCATACCATCAATATCTTTTAAAATAAGATTTATACAATATCATATGAAGACCGATCAATATGCCCATACTTTGATTGTAATAAGTACCCAGTTGATACATAATTAGCTGCATTATCTGTAGCAAAATACAAAACATTCTTTGGTCCAACCCTCTCGACAATTTCATAAAATAATTTAGAAAAAGCATTAGCACTTTTTACCATATCAAAAGCATCAACAGACTTGATAAAAGTTGTTCCAATATTACAATAAACTAAGAAATTAATTAAGGTTTTTTGTCTTTGATCAGTCTACCTATCTACCATAATAGTGCATCATGTCGATTCCCAGCTAGACTTATATGTATCCACAATTAACTAATATTCCTTTTTTAAATCTTGAAATAAAGACACATGCAACTCATAATAAGAAGGTACCTTAAATCCTGGACCTATTTTTGTTGTAACATCTATTGCTTACTGAAAATATAGTGAATTTAAAGCATTTAAAGGAATGCATGAGTGATAGAACCATCTAGTTCATGCTCTTTACACCACAAAACAACAATCTTATCAGTTAAAATACTTTTTAGACTAGGTTGAGAACCATGAGTAGTTTTTGAAAAAAAAAAACAAGAATCTATGTCAACAATAGATTTACTTTTTCCTTCATCTAGTACTTGTGGTGTTTCATCATCTCCAAATGATATATCACGAGCTTCTTTATTTTCTTTTTTCTTTTTTACTTTTTGTTGCAAATATTTTCCAATCATATCATGTACATCAAGTGGTACTTTTTTGCAAGAAGCAATACTATCCTTAACTCCAGCAAGATGTTCTTTTATTCTATAAATTTCACCCCCTTTAAACATTCAACAGCAAAACATACAGTTATATTGGATATTTCATCAGTTGCTTGAGAAGAAGAAAAATAATTTTGTGCTGGATCAGACTTACCATAAGTAGATGATGCAACATTCATCGAATCTTTTTCTAATGATTCTATATTCTCCATTACGATTTAACCTAAAAAGTATAAAAAAATAATTAGGTATACAATGGTTAGGAAAAAAGTCTCCTACTTAAAATAATTCTCGTCATCAACGATGATGAGCTTAAAATTGTTCTTTAGGATACCCTTTTTTAACAGCTTATAAACCTTATCTCATTGACTAAGGTAATTTGTAAATATATAAAAGGATAGTCCTAAGTATAAAATTGTTGTTTAGGATCCTATTTTAACATTTAGAGGAATCCTTGAAAATATGTCATCGGGTGAATTCTAGATTTAACTAATTCAAGCATTTTTAATATATTGATTAACTCTCAAACAAATCTTAAAAGTATTGACAATTCAATTCTAAATTGAATTAGATATAAGGTTTGAAGAATTTTCAATCTGAACCGCATATAGCTTTAGTTACAAAATTTCTCTTTTACATAAAAAAGAGAAATTTTGTTACACAATTCTCACCGCAATTTTGGCAATGTTGTTAATTTCAAGATCTTTCTTAAGTATCATCTTCTAGGTAATTAAATTCTTTTAATTGAAAACATATGCCTTCAAGTGAGTTCATCATTTTGTTAGGAAATTATTTAAAAGGTACCTTTAAAGACCAACACAAATCAATAATCACATACACGATAAAATCAATTCACATATATTAAAAAACTAATAGTAGAATGGTGAATAAAATAAAATCGCATGCATACACAGAAAACCAAATACACTTACTTATTAAACTTTGCTCCATCAATTACTTACACCACTTAAAATAATCGACTGTTATCTTGCCAAAATATTGTAAGTGTAGTTTTCATTCAAAATTGTATATATAACACAATTAATTAAAAACTATGAATAAAGTAGAGATCTTCTATAGTTGGAACTCTTGTAGACAAACTCCATAATTTGTATTTTACTCTAAAACAAATTCTATATTTCATTATCTTTTAACATATCAGAAACATATATAACACAGTTCAGAATATGTATTTCACTCCAAAACAAATTTTGTATTCCATTATCTCTTAACATATCTGAAACTTAAATAACATAATCCATAATTTATATTTCACTCCAAAACAAACTCTTAGGTGACTTTGTTTGCAACGTTTAATAAACATCTCTGAGAGAGAGAGAGATAGTGAGGCACGGTATGAATTGTGAGAAACTTCTGCCCATCTCTGCCTAAAGTATATTATCTCATCATAGAGACAATTATAATGTTTAGAGAATAATCTAAATCCTTGGTCATTCCAAATGGGACAAAGGATTATTTCAATTGGAGAGTTGGATCTTCACGAAATTAATCACATGCTAGTTCCAAAACTCATTTAATGGATTTCAAAACTCATTTTGCTAAGTTCCAGAAGAAACCATAAGAATTGCAAAAGCCAAATTCATCAAATCTGTTTTAGAAACAACTGATTTAGACTTCACTTACAGTGTCCAAAGGTGTGGAGCTTGTCTGATTCCTTCTAGCTCTCTGACTCACATGACCCACACTCAGGGCCGTTCCTATAATTTTATAGGCCCAGGGCGAAATTAAAAAAAAAGGCCCCAATAAATTGACCATATACTTAAGTTTACATATTTGTATGAAACATAAATGATTCAATTTATAAGTTCACATACCCAACTAAATATTAAATGATCATAACACTAACAAATACACAGAGGATCATGATTTATGAAAAAAAATTTCTCCGTGCATTTCTAGATGCAAAATCATTAATAATATTATCAAGATCAATATTGTCCAATATATCCTTCTCAATACATAACATAGCTAAACCATTTAACCTTTCTTGTGACATTGATGATCTCAAGTAGGTTTTTAATAATTTTAACTTTGAAAAACTTCTCTCAGCTGATGCTACAATCACAGGTATAGTCAATAGAATTCGATAAGCAATTGAAATATTTGGATAACAATCTGCAGCTTGAACAAATTCTAATATTTCAATTGATGACATTAACTCATTTTCACTTCCAGACAAATGCTTTTTAGGCAACATAATGTAAACTAATTATAATACAGTTGGATTAGAAAAAGAACAAAAGCACCTGTATGGGAACTGGAAGAAGTATGCAGGCACAATCAAACTCTAACAGCTTCACAATATATCCCAAAGATATATAAATGGTATTATATTTGTGATACAGGAAAAACATAAATAGTAAAATTTAATATCTAATATTAAAAATAAAAAACAAATAGTAAAAATATATTAAAAATTATAAACTTTACCTTTAAATTATACTCAGAAGACAGAATCGTAAAATTTTTTGTTGCTAATTTTTGAGTTAGAGTAACTTAAATACATATATTGATGAAAATAAAAAAAATTAGAAAGTAAAAGTATTCTTAAATATTTCAAGACTATTTATAAGCATAGGGATCACAAATTACCTGCACTAAAAAAAATTTTATAACGTTATGTTTAAAGTCATTTAATGACTTTAAAGTTTATAATAGATATACTCTCCTCAACGTTAAAATCACATGCTGCCGCACTCTGTAATGTTAAAAAATCACATGTTTTACCAGCATCACTTTAAAAGTTTAAGGGGGCTGAGGGGCCCCCTCTTCTAGTAGGCCCTGGGCAGGTGCTGGCCCCTGCCCAGGGCCGGCTCTGGGTGGGATTCTCGCCTATCCCTTTGAGCAACATGAAATAGTTGCCGCAGGGATACCGTCTATGTTATGCATGTAGCTCATGGGCGATGACAATAACGAAGGGCTACACGTTGAGTAGGGTTCTCCTGGCACTATCCGCCGGCTTCCTCGAGCATCCTGACATGTTTTTTTGCCGTCGTACACAAGAAACCGTCAGACGTTCTTTTTTGGTTTTTACGTTTGTTGCTAAGGTGCTTTATTGCGATCGGTGGGGAGTTCTTATTATTATTAATCATATTATTAATATCTTTAATATTAATATTTACTATCCTTTTATTGAGTTTTTTTTAGTTTTACCAGTATTATTATTATCCTTATTATTATTAATACTTTTACTAGTTCTTTGTTTTATTATTAGTATTTTTAATATTATTAGTATCTATTTATTTATTTATTATTTTTAGTATTATTATTATTATTAGTTTTTGTAGTAATATTATTTGTTTGTATTTTTGTAGTTTATTTTAGTATTTTTGTAGTATTATTTTAGTTTTTTTTTCAGCATCAACCACTTTGTATTTTCTACATGTGGGTCTAAAGGAAGCAAGCTCTCTACAATATAAGGGTAAGGTTGAGTATTATCAGACCTCCCCAAATTCTGCTTTATTGCGGGACTTCAGACTGAGTGTTGATGATGTAGTTTATCTAGATAAATTGAAATATGCCAATTCTAAGTATAATTTTAATTCAAATTGAAGTTTATTTAGCTCTCTTTCATTTTACAAATATCATAGTTGATAGTTTTTTTCTCTTTCATTTTGCAAATATCATAGTTGATAGTTTTTTTCTTTTGTTTCCTTCTTCAATTGCAATTTATCCCTCTTTCGTTTATTAAGTTATAATTAGTATTTTTATTTATTTATGGATTTAGTTGATTTTACACGTATAAATTTAATTATGTATATTATTGGTGAAATTTGGAGGGTGAGTCTTACTAATTACTCCTTTGTAACTAAAAGATCATAGGTTCAAGTATCGAAACAAACTCTTTGTAAAAATACAAAAAAAAAGTTGCGTAAATTATGACTCTCCTTAGACTCTCATAAAATGAATCTCTATAATATGAATATTACAACTAATCTCTGTTCTTTTGAGTGAAAAGTGGATCACTATTAGTTTGAGATATTTTTTAAATAAAAAATTGAAAATAAATCCTGAGTATCATAGCATTGATGAATTGTGTTATAATTATTTTATATGATGTTATCTAAAAATCATTTGTCTAGAAGTGAAAAAGAAGGGGGAGGCGAAGAGTAAAATAGTTAATAAATTCCTAAAAGGTAGTTATTGGTAAATTTGAGAGTGGACTCCTGTAGCAAGAATTCTGAAGAATTAGCAAAGGAAACACGTGCACGTTACATCCCGCACCTCAAACCAAGGAACAAGTTAACGAGGCACGATTCAACAAGATGTGATTCTAAATAATTATTTTTAAAGAGAAATTTCAAGACACTGCTTATATTGAGAGTAAATGGAATGCTTAGTGTGCAATGGTCAATTTATGTTGTAGAAAATGAGACTCTTCCGTAATCAATAATAGCATGATAGATTTGCAATCAGGATGCATCTTTTTGTTGCTGTTGCAAACAAATTGATGCTGGTTTTCAAAGGCAACCTTAATGCAATTCTAGAAAAACAAAAAAGGCAACTTCAATGTCGTTAATTTGCAAAGTATGATGTGCCATGGTCACGGAATGAGGCATGTGTAGACAAAAGAGTCCCTCCAGTTTCTTGTTTTTTGGTCAAAGCTCAATAAGGTTGTTGAAGACGTTGGAGGTTGGACGCTCCTCAGGAAAAGACAGTATATTTTAAAAAAACATGGACAAAAGAAAAGAGCGGACATTGGAACACGTGGTAGTCTGTGGTAATTCGACCGTTGCGCAAGGGAGCCCTTACCCTTATTGAAGGGGTCGCCTTCGCCTCCCTTGTCTGTCTCTCTCACTCTTTGCCTTTGTGTGATTTTAATCGGTCTTCTTCCTACTCATTCAAATTTCCATGGCGATTGCTACAGAGACTCAATCTCAAACCCACCCACCAGAGGAGAAGGTTCATTCAAATTTCCGTCTTCATCTCCCATCTTCTTTTTCGAATTTTTCTTCTTTTATTTTACGGGATTCTTTTAAGCAAAGTTCGCTCTCTTCATTGCCTCCTTGCGCCATTTTTTAGATACTTTGCAGAGGGATAATTCTATTTGAGTCTGGTTCTTGAGAAAGAAGCAATTATTCAAATAAAGGCAAAGGGCAAAACATGGAAATGCAATTTTATGCGTCATAATCATGTATACTTTCCGTAGGACCTATTTAATTATATGAGATTGTTGTGAGGTACTATCATTTTGTAGATCTTTAATCATTGAATTTCATTTCTGGGATTTGGACTAGGGTTCTGTAGATCTTAATCTGCGTAATATTTTATTTCAAATAAATCTAGGGTTTATTTTTCCCTTTCTCATGTGGCCTTCTTTTCTTTTATACAGGCTGCTTCGGAGGCATCAGCCACAGAGAAAAGAAGATGGACGCTTAGTGACTTCGACATAGGAAAGCCTCTCGGGCGTGGAAAGTTCGGCCATGTTTACTTGGCCCGCGAGAAACGGGTCAGTTTTCCAGGACTAGCTCTTTTGTCTTTGTTTGCCCAATTTGGGAATTCCATTTACATTTCCAACATAGCTGATTTCTTTTTCTTGGAAAAAGAATATCATTGCAATGCTCGAAGAGCAGCAAGTTTAGACAACTCTTATCCTACAAAGGAGAAATTTGAGATCACAATAGTACACAACCACATTGGAAATTATAAGTTGCTATAGTCTCCACTTGATTAGCTGATTTATCGATTGCAGTTGTCTTTAATTTTTGGTGGTGAAATCAAACTTTTTTTGGCTCTATGGAAATTTTTGAGGCAGCGGTATCATTACTCATCTAACCAACTTATTTCTGTTTCTGGATTAAAACAGAGTAATCACATTGTGGCTCTAAAGGTACTTTTTAAAAGCCAGTTGCAGCAGTCACAGGTTGAGCATCAATTACGTCGGGAAGTTGAAATTCAGAGTCATCTTCGACATCCCAATATACTTCGACTTTATGGTTACTTTTATGACCAGGTTAGTCAATAGGATCCTCTCCACTTTGACCTTTAAACATGTTGGCAAATTTCTGACAATCAGAGTAACTGTGTTCTTTTAATCTCATTGTTGCAGAAACGAGTTTATTTGATATTAGAATATGCTGCCAAAGGTGAACTCTACAAAGAACTGCAGAAGTGTAAATACTTTAGTGAAAGACGAGCAGCTACTGTGAGTTCGTTTGATCTATAGCTTTTAGTTGAATTCAGATTATTTGTCAGCACAATGATTTTCATATGAAGACAAACAGATTATAGAGTGTATATGAAATCTATATCCTTCAGATGTTATCTCATTGGTCGATTATATTTAAAGCACCTCTGAATCTAGCTCAATGACAATTCTCCTCCCTTTGATATAATAACTGGCTTGGCTCAAGTTCCCAAGCAAGCAAGCCAAATAATACTAGGAGCAAACTATTGCATTACAGCTGCAAACTTTTTCACTCTGCTATTATAAATTTTCTCACTTATTGTTCATAAATTTTTTGTATTGATATTGTTTGCTTGGCAGTATGTTGCATCCTTAGCTCGGGCATTGATTTATTGCCATGGAAAACATGTGATACATAGAGATATTAAGCCTGAGAACCTATTAATAGGTGCACAGGTAATTCGTGGCAATGTTATGTCTGTTTCTTGGACACCTAATAGACATCTGTGCTTGTGATGCTGAGGTTGATTTTTTGATTATTTTTCACAGGGAGAACTGAAGATTGCAGATTTTGGTTGGTCAGTGCACACATTTAATCGTAGGCGTACAATGTGTGGTACACTAGATTATCTCCCACCAGAGATGGGTACGCATAAAAACTATCAATGTTCAAGCATATTAAGGGTCCAACTGATTTGTTGACTATATTTTTGTGTTTCTAAGTTCGCTTTGGAATGCTCTAATTACTTTGATATTTTTCCTGCAGTGGAAAGTGTAGAGCATGATGCTAGCGTTGATATCTGGAGCCTGGGTGTTCTATGCTATGAGTTTCTGTATGGGGTCCCTCCCTTTGAGGCTAAGGAACACTCGGACACATATAGAAGGTAAGCATGAATTTCAAAATGGATTGAATCAATAATCTGATCAAACTTAACATGGAGCTTTGTTCTTTGCAAGCTCCTAATATATGGAAAACGGGTGGTTTTAATGTGCTTTCATACATCTAATATGCTTTTTGTGGCGCTATATTTTGTATTGCTGACTTCATCTTCCATATTAACAGGATTGTGCAAGTGGATCTAAAGTTTCCTCCCAAACCCATTGTTTCTTCTGCTGCAAAGGACCTCATAAGTCAGGTAGAATTTCTTTATTGAAACTGGCATTTCACATTTTTAATATTCAGATTCTGAGATTCTAAAAATTGCTGAAATTTCTTACCTTTTCCTTTTGAATAGATGCTTGTCAAGGATTCTTCACATCGTCTGCCATTGCATAAGCTCCTTGAGCATCCCTGGATTGTTCAGTATGCTGATCCATCTGGGGTCTATAGGTGTTGATTGTTCTCGGCAGCTTGTGCACGTCTTCAAGATACCAAAATATGTTGTTGAAAAAGGCTTCGAGAAGAGGTGCCACAGCTGTCTCTTCTGAAACTAATAGGTGTTGGTTGATCTTGTCAGCTGGTAGCTCATCATGACATTCTCTTCTTGAACTGATTTGCATAAATCAATAGCATTTTTCTCACAAGAGCTCTAGTGTGCAAGTTGTTTCTGGTTGTAAAAACTGGCGAGAGGCTAGGCTAGAGGGGAGTGAGAATTTGCAATGGATTAAAAGAAAAAACGGTTCGACCACAATACCCTTTCTTTACATTTTTGTTTCTTATTGATGACTATTCTACTTTCATTCGTTAATCATAATTGAAAATGTCACACATGTTGAGATGTGACCATCTCAACCAAAGTGTGAACTCTTTTTCTTGATAAGATCCAATGCTATTTCATACTATAAACGTTTTTAATTGATTCTCCTTATAGGTGAAGATGAGTCGGTTTTTAGGTTGAGTTTTTAATAAATAAATCCTATGATACAGTTGTGATGGCACGAGGATAATATATTTTAAAATGTTAAAATTTCAGTGTTTAAATTTTTTATTAAATAACCAACTATTTTCAAATCTTCATTTAACTATCGAAAACTTTTTCACTATTCACTTGAAAAATTAATGGCCAACAAAATATACCCATCATATCTCAAATACCCGTACCTATATAACCCATAACCCAATTTATTTCCAAATAATCGCTCGTCTAGGAAGCACCGTCTTCTGCGCCTGCAACATCTTCTCCTCTGTATGAAAGGTATGCTTTCTTTTAAAAGGCTAAGCAAACAAATTAATAGCCTTGAAATCAAACCAGCATACGTACCTAACTTAGGTAAAGGAGAGGAAACGCAAATATTTACTGCCTCCAATTGCAGACGCAAAAAAAGAGCTTTTTTTAATGATAATGTTATATTACCGTTAACAACCAAATATTTTTTTATTTTCATTTTCAAAAAAACAAACAAAGAACATATGTTGACAACGGTCTCTCACAGCTCTAGTTGTGCAACAAAGAGAAGACAGGACACATGTAAACAACATTCTTTTGTTAAATAAAGTAACTTGAATTTAGAAGCCAGCAATGAAAGTCCCAGATAGTATCCAAAAATGAGAAAATCTAACAAACTGAAAATAACACAACATATTAGCATCCTACTTTTTCTCTTCCTTCTCCGCCTCTGCAGCCTTTTTCATCCTGGCGCCAATGTGTCTCTTATTCATGCGCTCTACCCGCAGCTTATCGTAAGCCTTGAACGACTTTAACTCCTCGGTAACCTTAATGAGCTCCACAGGTGATTTTTCACGCAATATAGGCATGTACTGACCTTGGACTTGTGTTGCTGTGGCCAGCTCCTCAGGAGGAGAATCCCCAGCCTGTGACCAAGAAACATTTATAATGAAAATGTTGACCAAGAGAACACAATATACATGGTTACATAGCTCTTAAAAATAGAAATTACCTTAGATTTGCGAGCACGTCTTGGGAAGACAACTAATTTGGCCTTGTAGGTCTTAAGCCTCTGAACATTGTGCTGCAACCCCTCCAGCGACCGGTTCTTCCTTCGATGATCAACAGCTATTCCAATGGTTGGGGCAAGCTTCTTTGGAATACCTGCAGCCTGGTAAGATTAACAGATGTTAACTTGCATCACCACAAACACATACAAGTATGAAAATAAGCTTTGAACCTGCAAACCTTAAGCTCTTCAAGAGAAAACCCTCTACCAGCTCTAACTTTCATGTTATACTTCAAGGTTTGCCCATGAACCATGGGACGAAGAGGTCCAGCTGTAGGTCGCGGAAAGATCTTGACAGCCTTCTTTTGACGAGCTGGTAAGTTTCATACATAGATCAGAAAAAAAATTGCAATCTGGAATAACATTTTCAATCATTATTATTAAAATTGCAACCAAGTATTTCCATTCAGTTGATCATACGCTGGTGCTACTGCATGCACCATGGATTCAAGAACAGGAAAGAAATGAACAAAACAATTTGAAATACTTGCCAATGCGTCTCCTCGTCTTCCGTGCTGGTTGATTAAACCATGTCTTCACATAGTTTTGCCAATGTTTCTTGAAGTGCCCATTAGGTACAACATTATTGTGCTTAACCATGTCTTACCTGTAAAGCCATAAAGACATATCATACATCCGTTGTCCTTCTACAGGAACATCAAACTTTGGACAGAATAAACATTTATTGCTTTAAATCATTCTTCAAGAAAAGAACAAAGGGCTGAGTCATTATGCAAATTTCCCATCTATTAACTCAGAAATCATAAATAAATTCACATAATAGAACAGAACAAAAGCTAACTCAGTAGTAAAAGACAGAATAAAAATCTAAAGACAATCAATATCAAAGATTATATTATAAATGCATACAAATGTTAACTAGACTAACATGATAGTCCAGTGTTAGCACACAAGACCACATATATAGCATTTCTATTCAGTCAGTCGTTTCAGAAACAAAATCACATAAATCGAAACTTCATTAGCAAAATGTTCCAAAGTAAGTAAACATCGAATGTAGTAGTAAATGCTGAATAGAAAGATTCAATGGCATAAACTAAGTATTCCTGGTCATTTCCTACAGTTAATTGTACACAGAATGGACAGTTGGCTAATCTTTTGACACCCGCTATACCCGATCCACTTCGAAGGATTCTTCCATTATAGATTGCAATCGAATTCGCGTGCACAACCCAAACTTCAGTTAGCCATATCCTAGTATTCTCTTGTTTTAGCTCAGAACGACCCACATTCCCACACTTCCAAAATCCATAGATTATAAAAAGAAAAAGAGGGGTTCAAACAAGGCCATAGATTAACTCCCATCTATGTACCAGTCTAACACATTACTACCATGGGTTGTCTAACATAACAGACAGAAAGCAGAGAGATAACGACACTACTGGGCAAGAATTAGGAGTAAGAAAGGGGAACTTGCCTCAAAACAGAGAAGAGGGATTTCAAGAGTTCCGGAGGGAGAACGGCCTTGCATTTTATGCTGTGACTAAATATACTAGGTTACCTAGGGCTGTGATTTGTGAGGCGCCGTGTTTTTTCGGATCCTCTACTAGCGATAGACTACGAGCTTCAGCCAGTTTTAGCCCAATCTCATTTATGTATTTCTGTCCAGCCCAAACAAATTGGCAGAAGGCCCACTTTGACTCAAAATTTTTTACAACCAACAATTTTAACTTAAACATTCAGACATTAATAATTCTAATCTTAACATTTAAAAAACGTTGCATTATAACTCATTCTTAATGAAAAATTCAAATGGGTCTGTTAAGCGTCAGGTCAGCACTGACCTGATATTTCAAAATTATTATTTTATTCAAGCAAGTGGGCTCCATTAGCCACATCATTGTTGACATGGCAAGTAGGACCCACTTCTTAATTAATTAAAAAATTAATTCTTAATAAACAAGTAGAACTCACCTTCATATTATCGTTAACCTTAATGATGATTTTTGTTAAGAGTAACTATAACCCATCATTTTTGTTAAAAGGAGGAATTAGATGGGTGGTAAACAAAATGATCAAGGTTCGGTTTTGTTTACCCATCGTCCGACCCTCCCCAATTCGTTCTCCGTGTGGAATCTGCCGTAACAAGCTTATAAAAATTTTAGGACAGTTAACAATAATAATATTTATCAACTTTGAGAATCCGAAACGTCAAGACCCATGTGATTATCGAAACCAAATCTAGATCAGGATATACCTTTTTACAATAGAAATATGCAGAGCAACTGGTAGTGTCAGAAGGAGCACGTCAAGCGTTGCACCTCTATCGGTATCTATACTCTCGCGAGACTAAACAACCCTTTCTAATGTGCTAGCATCGCTTTCTGAGACCTCTCTATCTATCTCCAATAGAGGACATCTCTTTTTAGGGTTTTAGGTAAATGAGTCTCTTCTATCTTCAAGTCATACTATATATCCATATATATAGTAAAACCTTAAGGTCCAAAGCCCAAAGCCCATGTTCGATTAAGGCCCAATGCATGTTCAGTATGCTTGGTGTGCGACCTTGTAGGCTTATTTAATATTAGCTAGAAGCCCAGACTTCTTTTAGGCCCACAAGTTATAAACGGTCTTTAGTAAGACATAATAATTACCCAATATTAAATACGGTCGGAATATGACACTACCTGAATAAAGTACATTCTATAATTGGTTCGCAGGGCATACACTAACACAAACATCATCGTTCATAGGTAAATCACTGTCTGTTTGGGAGAGAATCTGTCGTAGCAAGCATCATCGTTTATAGGTAAGTCATCATTTGACCCTCCTCATTTTGTCGCCTTTCCTCATTTCATTCTCCATATGGAATCCGTCACCGTCTATTTAGGAGAGAATCTGTTGTAGCAAGCATCGTGGTTCATAGGTGAGTATCTCAATTTTCTGATCATAAGGTAGCTTTTCATTGATAGGAAAATAACGTAACAGTTTTCTAATTTACCTGATTTTGACATGAGTATTTCTGCATCGTATAAAGAAGAAGGAAAAACTTGGTAGCTATGCAATGTGATTGAATGACTGAATTTGAATAAATAAGTGTTGCATACTATTGAGAAATTAGGATGAGATTTGATTTTGTACGTGGGTAGCTATTATCATACTTGGACTAGCAGTTGCTTTATTCATGGGTATTTAGGCACTCTTAACTATTGATTTTCCTTGTAATAAGTATAAATTGTGTTGTTATGTAGCCTATTGTAAAAATGTATAGAATGGTATGCTGATTTTGCTTTTAGATGCTTGCTGTAAGATAGTGTTCATTTTGTTTTATTGTCTTTGGCAATGAACTAGCTTTGCTATTATGTGATGATAATAATAAAGAGAGGCATCATGTAATTTTTCTAGCTTTCAATGTACGTAGAATCTATTGTAGAAGAAATTTTTTGATTGATATTTTGCTCTTGCACTTCTATAATCATCAGGAAGGATTGGAATGGGTAAAGGAGTTGCATTTTTAGAGATTCATTTTAGGGTTTCAAGCATATGAGGTTTTAGTGAGATGATAGGAGAGTCTTGTGAGATGTTTACGTGGCAATCTTCTAGGATAACCACGTTTAATTAACATTTTCATTATTTTGGATTGATAGAAGTAAAGTTGAAGTAGTAGTTTCATCAACTGGTTTGTAATCTATCATTTACAATCCAAAATTGTGATATATGATAATTTTGAAAGCATTTCTTGTAAAGTTTTGAGAATTTTCTTTGTGAAGACATTCTAGTCGTTTATAATGAATATATAATTTCTTAAGAGTTACTAAAATGCATACTTAAGTGTATATTTCTATTCGAGCTGCTTTGCTGAAATTGGCTATTGGTAAACAAATTTATATCTTCTATTGCAATAACTTATGATCAAAAGCATAGGGACAATTTAGCTAAACAATGGATTAATGTGTGGTTCTTTTGTAACACCCTACTCCCGTAAGACCCGAACCCGAAATTGATGGTAATATCCGAGTCCGTGCTTGCGAAGGTGGCGTGCTAGGGCACTCAATCATTCCAAAGTCAGTATATATTTTTTTTTGAAATCACTAACATATTTTGCAGAAATCAACATTCAGATCAGGGCCCATTTTCATTCATAAATATGTACAATCATAGCAATACACTCAACAGGATTTCAATAGCCATTTAGGGACCATTACAGAGATAAAACATCTCAGTCATAAAGACTTTATATGACAACAAAAATCCATTTGTATACACATGGTGCAAAAACTTTTGGAATCCAATGTTTATACAAAAATCGTGGAAAACAAATTTGTACCAAATAATAAAATACAAAATGCAGACGCAAACTGATCCCGACCTCTTCGTTCACTCACATGTAGTAGAGATACTCCCGTTTGCCTAACGCGGTATTCTTCAAAGCCTGAAAAATAATTGCAAATTTTGCGTGAGTTTTGCGAACTCAGTGAGTGACCATCATTGATGGCTCATCCAATCACATAACAAATAATTCCCATCATTACACTTTTCACACTTCACATTCAATACAATTTACTCACTCATATTTTGCATATGCAGTACACATGAGACTCACTTTCTATTTGTTATTTTGTTGTGACCGAGTACTTGAACTGTCCCATATAGGGCTCATTAATAACTGTCCTTTATCCACTTAGGGGATACAGGGCTCATTAAATGTTGAGCCTGAGGCTCTGATTTACTTTTGAGCTCGAAGCTCATTTCCACTCTTTGAGCTTTAAGCTATAATCGGTGGCTACTCTGGTCACAACAGCCATTATATTGCAGGCATTCATGAAATGGAATTCATCACTCACATTTGCATAAACTCATTCATTCCCATATCATCGGATCTTAGTCCGGCATTTAACATTAAGAGTTGAGAATTCACACCTTCATTTATATCCAAATGCACATTCAGAACACATTTAACAAACACATTAAACACACTTAGTTCATCTCATTCACATACAGGTAGCACTTCAATATCCCAGTCAGATATCACATCATCGGACCTTCTGTCCGGAAAGTAACATAATCAATCACATTCATATAATTAAGATAATAGTCAATCAATACAAAAATCAAAATAAAACAAATAATAAAATGAGACCATCTCGGTCTCCTCACAGTACGCTCCAAATTAGCAATCGCTTCCAAGATCTGGAAACTCATTAATGTGGCCGCTTATCCTGCACATCGACATTATGTCGTACATACATTGCACATACATTAACACTTGCACAATTATAACCATTCATGTAATGCACACATGTGTATATAGAATATGTACAATGCATGTTCATGACAATCCTGGGTATCTTTCCTTTAATACATCACAAAGTCATTCTTATAAGAAAACTCGACTAAGTATAATTCATACTTAGGTTTATGCCTCACTAAACCTATTAAAATCTCCATTCCTGTCTCATTGACTCACTTCAGAAATATTCCAAATCTCATTTTTGGGTCTACCTTTCACATCCAACTAGAAAGCGAAACTAATGTAATTTAGTCATACTCTCTTCTAGAAAAGTGTTCCTCTACGTCTTATGCTTCCATTGACACTAAAATCACTCAATTCGGTTCAATACTTTGGAAAATATGCCTCAATCACTTTTAGAATGCTCTTATCAAAAAACAGTTCACTATGTACAATTTCCATTGTCGTACTTAATCTAACTGTAGTTGTTTGGGTCTCCTTCTTCAATATAAATACTTCTTTCTTTAATTTATGAATTACTTCCAAGTCCCTACCTCTAAATTTCTCGTCATATCATTAGGAAAAAAATCACATCTTCTAACCTGAAAGAAATCGAACAATTAATAGGAGAAACATTAAACTTATATACCAACATTTTAACCTTAATATAAAAATACTTACAGGATATTAGGGCATTCATAAAATCTCCTTTTTAGGTTATTATCAATCCATGAAGTTCTTGATGGGGATTTTAAACCATAATAACAAACTATATATACATCATTTGAACTTAGAGTATTATTACTTGAAGATATCACGTCCATATCTTTAGATGGTTGCTATAATTATCACAATGTAATTTTTACGCTTTAATTCATACAGGAATTAACAAACATAATTAGAAAACCATTTTTAAAATTAAATTAAGTAGTACTAGATGAAGCAATAGTTTAATATTATCTTAGTGAGAAAACAATACTAGAGGAAGTACCGAGCTCACATAGCAACCAATTAAAACAAAGTTATACAAGATTTACATAGAGAAGTGGAACAAAAAAAGGAAGAGTTTAAAAAGGAAGCTAGTGATTTTTAATATCCACTTTAGAATCAATGTAGGTCTCATAGTCTCTGTTAAGTTATTGACGAGTGTAACCACCTAAATCTTGTATGTTAAGCTAATTATAGAACTATCTATATGATTTCACCCCCCATATATAGTATGTAAGTTGTGCAAATAGCAACATAATTTCATAAATCTCTCAAATATATGCAACTTATGCAAATAACATCCAAAAAACTTAACACTTTATCTTTTAACTGCAAGTTCTCGCAGGATATTTAACAAAGCATCAAGGATCTCTACTACCTTGATAAAAACATCTCAGACCTTATACACTACATTAGCTAGTTACAGGGAGATAATGACTTGGCTAGGCACAATCAGCCTCGAGTCATGCATCTATAAATTATAAAAGAAGTTAAAGAAGCTTCAAACAAATAGAGAAGCATATCCTAAATCCAAGAGTAGTGCATCAAATGGATAAAACTACTACTTCTATAAAGTGATGTGTCGAAGATGTGCTAACCCAAAATTGTATCTTCATAGAAGCTCCAACTAACCAAAGTGGTTCCTAGACCTTAATTCATAGACTAATCAACTATAGGTAAATGTGAGATAACTAACTGACACAATAAACCAAAGGGAAGTTTTATATAAGGATGAGAAGATATAATCCATTCAATGACAAGCTAGCAATTGATTAGGGTGAGACATGTTGGGAAATTGGGTCGGGATCCGATCTGACCGCAGTGGAATAATCACAAAACTTTTTCGTGACTTTTGATTTCTCAAAAACCAAGATCTATTTAATTCTATAAAGTGATTAACACAAATTATAATAAAGCAAAATTTAATTCGTACCTTATTCTGAAGCTTGATCTTTATGTCGTTGTATCCCTCAAACCGTTTCCGAAATTGATCCGCCTCAACCACCATAGTCGCACAAGTGTCTAGCCTTTAACGGTGTCCATAAAATAAGTTAAGAGAATTCTGTAACTCTTACAAAGAAGGTTAAGCATGAAGTGCTAGTTACATAGAGCTTAAGCCTATTTATAATAAGCTTATGACGTTTTAGTAATTTAATTGAAATTAAGTATTAATTTCAATTAAACTTTAATTAGAATTACAAATAACTCTAATTAAATACCAATTATGCTCATATAAGAATCAA
>JANZLX010182857.1:0-12236 GCA_025531955.1 Erythroxylum orinocense
GAAAACAAATTTCTAAATTTATAAGGGATTTAAACTAAGTTTATATGAATTAGACTAATTTAATCGAAAATTAATGGTTAAAACATATATATGTAAAAAAAATATATGTTTGAGAATGTATAGCGAGCTCACATTGTGCGCTTCTCAGTCAAGCTAGGACGTTGATTGGCGCTTGCGTCTGCCTCGGATGCGCTGTCTTTATATGGGACATATGTATTACATGGCCCCCGCATTTTTCCATAGTTATTTTTTTAAGGGAAAACAAACGTTACAAATTACATGTACACACGAGGGTGACAAACCCCTGAAGCATCCTGTGAGAGGATAGGTAGGCAGCCCCTAGGCGGGAGATCAAAAATAGTGAGCCCGACATCGGACTGTGCTGCAAAATTGGCAAGCCAATCCGCACACTAATTACGCTTCCTATAAATGTGTCGAATAACAACAACCCAGTTACGGGTGAACAACTTATTAATGCTTACCACGAGAGGGTTAAGCGACTGAGCTCTAGTCATTGGGGAAGAAAGCATATCGGTCACCATGCTCGAATCCATTTCCAGTTCGATATGTCGGTAACCCAGGTTCCAAGCGAGGTTAAGGCCTTAGAGCACTCCCCACAGTTCAGCTGTTTTCGTGGAACACCAACCTATGTTCTGAGCCAATCCTCCCAACCAAGTGCCCGAACTGTCTCGTAGTAATCCACTTGTTGTGGCCGAAAAGCTCAAGCTTTTGCTAGCTCCGTCAGTATTTAACTTCACCCAACCCTGAGGAGGTTTACTCCAGCAGATGAGTTGATTACGTCGAGAGCAAGTACCCAACAGAGTACGTTGGTGCCAATCCTTGGCTAGGCGAATGTGTTGGACATATTCAAGAACCTGATGCTCTGGCAAAATGGGCCAGGAAAAATGCTCCTCGAAGAGGACCCTATTACGCCAGGACTAGAGAAACTAGCAAGCTGTGCCAAAGATAATTGCCCAGTCGAAACCCCCAACTAACCGGTGAGTGTGCAGATTCATTAGGATCCACTCCTTTTTGGTCATCGTAAAAAACTTTACTGAGATTACCTGAGTGGGGAACTGATGCCATAAGTGGCGGGCTTTGGGGCAGTCTCGCACTACATTCAGAGAAGATTCTTCTAGGTGACAGTGGTAGCAAGTAGCATCGGAAGTGAAGTGTCTGCACACCCGTTGTTGATTCGTGAGAAGTTTATCATGCAAGAGGAGCCAAAGAAATGTGCGGATGCGTTGCGGGCTCGGCCACTGCCAATTAGTTCTCCAGGTTGCGTTGGTCGAGACTTTGTCATGAGCCATTATCATGGAGTAAGCAGATGAATTCGTGAAGTGTCCATCAGCCGTGCAACCCCAAATAGGCTTATCTGGCCCTAGGTGGTTCTTGGGCGGAAGGATACCTGCTATTGCCATGTAGATCGAAGACGGAAGCAGGTGTTGGAAGGTTTCCCAGGACCAGTTACCCGATGTGTTGGTGTACTGTTGAACCCGGTGGTCAATAATGTCTGGAGAAATGGGGGCTACTATATGAGAGATAAGAGGACCCCAATCTTCAACCCACGGATCTAGCCAG
The DNA here is from genome assembly GCA_025531955.1 of Erythroxylum orinocense. Classification (NCBI taxonomy): domain Eukaryota; kingdom Viridiplantae; phylum Streptophyta; class Magnoliopsida; order Malpighiales; family Erythroxylaceae; genus Erythroxylum; species Erythroxylum orinocense. The sequence goes on from JANZLX010182857.1 coordinate 1,582, forward strand.
AATCTCGAGCGGGAACCATCACAGATCATCCATTTCATGCCTTGCAAAACGTGATGCCAAGTTGCTTTGATACTCCACCAGATCATCGATCCCCCTGTTGCATAAAAAAAGAGAGAGGAAAATTGTTAGCATTAAAATTATACTTAGCCGAGAGAATTTGAACCCATAAAGCATTTGGCGTAAAAACCAATGACCATCTGAGCTTTGCAAGTAAGGCATAATTGGTCTCTCTGATTTTCCGAATTCTTAGGCCCCTTTGCGCTTTAGGAAGGCACATCGTGTCCCAATTAACTAAGTTCGTCTTCCAGTTGTCGGGGGTCACACCCCAAAGGAATTGCCACATGATTTTCTCCAACGCATCACAAAGTTGACAGGGCAGACGGATTGTTTGCATCGTGTAGGTGGGTAGCGCCGCGATGACCGATTGAGTCAGCGTGATTCTTCCTGCGCGCGATAACAGATTTGCAGTCCACCCGGAGAGCTGTTGTTGAACTTTATCCAGAATATGTTGGTAGGTACGTTTGCTAATTCTCTCGTGTAAGAGAGGCACTCCGAGATATCGTCCTAGATTGTTAGTCTGGCGGAAGCCCAACACCTCACTGAGATAATGCGCCTGAATGGCCGAAATGTTCCGAGAGTTATGTTTTCTAATTATCGTCGCATCTCTTCTAGGACTATTGTTGCCTTCTGATTTCTTTTGCACCGCTGGTGTATGCCTCCAATAACCACCATATTCCGTAATTGTCTTCTCTAACGAGCCACCTTTTGTTGGGAAGTTATCGCCCCTTACTAGTGGCAATTTGTCACTAGTTTTCGGGAGACAGTTGCCCCAGCCAGTGGCGATTATCACCACTATCACCGCCTTGACTAGTAGCTATGTCAACCGCTGGTAATGACTTATTTGCACCACAAAACCAGTATACAATTAAAAACAAATGCAAATCCAAAAATCGACGCACAAAACAACCATTATTAACACATCTAGATTTCAAAATTCCATTAGCAAGAACAGTGAGTAAATGCGAAGGGATGAAGCAAAAAGAAAAAACAATTTTGCAGAAACACAATAACTAGAATAAACAATCACAAACGAAGATGCATAATCTGATTTTTCCTTTTAGAGTAATTACGAATTTATGGCAGACGCAATATACATGGCTTATTCCTAAGCCAATTTCCAAAAAAAGACAAGGCCTAAGTATGTAATTTTCCCAATCAACAATAGAAATATCAGGTTTTAATTAATTAATCTATATTCAACATATTCATTAATTAATTAATATTTTAAGCTTTGTTATTTTTAATCAAATGAATAACAATCAAACTATAGAATTAAAAGTTGCTTTGCCACTGTCAGGAAATCAGAACAGGATACGATCTCAACCGCAATAGAATAATTATGAAATTTTTTCATATTTTTCTCGAAAACCAAAATAACTTTAATTCTATAAATGATTAGCAATGAAATTATAATAAAAAATTAATCTTAATTCGTATCTTATTTCAAAGCTTGATCATATTTTTATTGTATTACTCGAACAATTTTTAAAATCGATTTATCTCAACTACCGTAACTGAATAAGTATTCGGCCTTAATGGTATCCACATAATAGGTTAAGAAAACTCTGTAACTCTTACAAAGAGGGTTAAGCTAGAAGTGGTAGCTCCATTAGAGCTTAAGCTTATTTATAATAAGTTTTGGATATTTTAGTAATTTAATTGAAATTAAATTCTAATTTTAGTTAAATTTTAATTAGAATAACAAAAAATTCTTATTAAATACTAATTATGCCAAAGTAAGATTTAATATCTCACATTAATCCTTATTTATTAAATATCTCATATTTAATCATAAAGTTTCTCAAACTTTACAATCAAGTATAAGTTGATTAAAATATCTTTACTCTCTTCAACCTATTTTTTATGTAAGACCCATTAAGTTCTCAAATGTATTGGCAAGGATTATAAATTATCATTCTAATTTATAATTAGAATTAATTAAAATTAGATAAATTAAAACTCTTTTTAATTTATCTTTAGTTCTCCAATTAAACAATTTATAATCATTTATCGAGATTTATGTCTAGCAACACATTATAACTACCAAAATATTTAGGAATGTTAAAGTAGTTTTGACTAGCTTTTCCATACATGATTTTTTTTTCATATAATTCAATCATCTCATCATACAATGTTCTGATTAGATATAGAACATGAAATTAATATTTCTCAAATTAATATTAATTGAGAACAACATAATATTCTCTCTAATTACTTTAAGGTGATGAATCATATATTAATCTTTCAACTTGCTCCATATAGTTTATACTAAATCCAATGACTATCAACTGAACTACCCATAATTATAATATATTATAAGTAGTATCAAAGCATAACAATTCTTATATAAGATAATTATGGAGACCTCAAGCTAAATGATTACTTATCCAATCATTACAATAAAATTTTTTATAGAGATATAAGTAATGTTTCAAATGAATTTTGCATATCAGGTTTATTTAGTAAGCTTGTTCTACAACATGCATCCACATATTTGTTTAAGTTTCTTCATACTTTGATTCATGAGATCGACTATTTTCTTTATAAGGAAAAACATAATGTGTGTGAGTCTTTTTACGTACTATTAATGCTCAGTCTTAATAAAACAATTTAGGGATAATATATAAATGCAATATGAATTTCATAATTATAATCTCATTATAATTTTATTTGCAATGTATAATTATCCCATGGACTTTATCATATATATCTAAATATGTACAAGATAAATAATACCTTTAAATAATTGTCACTAAGCTACGACTAAACTAATTGACTGTAATGCATAAACTAATAGTTAAATGCTACGAATTCTTTAGGATTAATTTGATCTACAGAGTTTACGATCAAAGCTTTGCTAAGAGACTTGGGGGGAAAAAAAGTAACTTTGGTCCAGTGACGGAGCCAGGAATTTAAGATAGAGGGTTCAAAATTTATTTTTTTAAAATTTTGAGGGGCCCAGTACACTACTGACCCTTAAATAACTCTATCTTTATATATATATAATAATTTTTTAAAAAAAACTTGGGGGGCCCAGTGACCCCAAGTTTGTATGTAGCTCCGTCACTGCTTTGGTCATTATTTAGGTTAATCCAATTGATAGGTAAAGCACCATCTTATCAAATGTCAAATGGTTACTAAAAACTTTACATTTAATCTTACGTAAATTTGTAGATAGTGTGTTACGGTGATATTACAATTGTAAGCTATTAGTGAAATTATAATTATACGAGACTACAACAATTATCAATAATAATCCCAATAGTTCTTAAAATTAAAATACTGCAGCCTCAATTACTTGTGTGTACTGTGATTTTTTTCACCGAAATTAAGAATAGACAAACAATTTCGTTTTTACCTGAATTCGATTGTGTAATTAATCTTGGACTTAAGATAGCCAATTGGCATGTTGTTTATCAATTATACTCGTTATTGCTTCCGCAAATTCGGAGTTCTATTCTTGACAATAGCCTGAGCTATACCTGTCAAAGGACTGCCTTCTGATTTTCACACTCTGACAAACGTCCTTAAACCCACATAGAATCGTACAAAATGATATGAACATCATATAAATGCAGGTATGACGAGTCCCCAGGAGATGTCTAGCTTAAATTGCAATGCACACAAATATATTACTGTTAATGTCAATATATATATATATTACTGTCAAAACCTAAAGGTGAAATAGCACAAATTGAAAATTGAAAATTCTTTTCTTTCTTGTATGGATCTCCTTATTTATAGTAAAATTTATATTTACATGAACTTGATGGTTCGCTCTTATTTATATTTGAATTTATATATTTTATAATAAGTCAACTTTTTTATTAACTTTTTAAATTAATTTATTTAAATTATTCTTCTTACAAACTAATTATCCTTGCAAGAAATAACATATTTTAAAAAATTTTAGAAATCTTTTTCTTTAAGAAGAGTTATGAATTTAAATGCTTTTAATCTGTTTCTATCTTGTAAGTATTTTTTTTATAAATGTTTATTATATATATACACACACATAAATATACATTATCTATATTATCTACCTCCAAACATAAATGGTAACACACAATAGTTTAGAGTTAAAGAAGTTGTAAGCTCTCAAAATGGACTAAGTAATTAATAAAGTTACAATATATGCTCCTTATTCGTTCTTGTCATTGATTTCTGGAAGAAACAAAACGAGTATTTGGACTTTTGCCATAAAATAAAGTGTCTTAAGCAAATGTCAAACGTTAATTTATTAGCTGTAACGTATGCTTTTCATGTTGAAAAGATAGGTTTCTGTATATGTTTTTTCACCGTAACAATTCATCTGAGGACATTCTAATTTAACTATATATACGAAAATAAGAACAAAAAACATTAGAGCTCTGAGATGGTTACCTATAAAGGGCAAGTTCGTCTGGACAACAGCCTCGTTCTCCATCACCATCATTTCTTCAGTGCTAGTCGATCTTCGTTCTTGACTTTATATGAATTTCAGTTAAAGGAGAAAATGTGTAAAAGGACGTTCTATATAGTTATTCAGATGACATGCATCAGCTGTCCCCCTCCGTACACATTGAAGTAAAGCTGCATATTACTAAACTTTTCCGAACCCTACGTATCAGTAGAAAGTTTTTATTAGATTATTATTGTTATAATAATGAACGTTTCAATTACATACATTTGTTAGGATTACAATAATAAAAATTGAGGAGGAACAGGAACTCATGGCTTCAATGAAATTCGGGATCATAGGATCATCTAGTTCCAATGTTTATCATTAGTAACGAGAAGGAGCTCGTTTTGGTATTAGGAGGATCTCCCTGGTTTAAAACATCCTTGTGGGTTGAATTTGTTTTACATTAAGGGAAAGCTGCCAACTTAATTAGTTATATGGAATAGGAAATATTACTATGAAACAAGAACAAGCAAAGTAAAAGTTCCATCAAAGATGCTTGGCATTGGCAACGGCAAGCCAAGTACTTCTGGATGATTGTTCTTGTTCACACGACTAGTATATGCGCACTAACACCTAATCTTTGGGATTTTTGATCACTTGCTTGGTAAGGCAAGTATGATTTCGCAAGGAGACCTTCTTCCTCTCTCTCATTCACACGTTGTCTCTTGTTCATAATGCTTTTCACTTTTTAATTTTATTAGCTGCTTATTTTTTTAAAAAAATACATTCGAAAGTGATACATATGTATGTATATAGTAAGAGTCATGTTCTGAATTATTAGTTGGAATTATGTTCACCTTCTACTTGCGTGCAGCAAGCTAATAGGACTTTCTGGATTGGATCATGATTCATCCTCCAATTCGAGACAAGAAAACAGAAATAAAGGGAGATAAATACCTGATTCATAACTAACAAACAACATCAACACATTTTATCAAGCAAAGGATACAAAGTAGCAGGGTGAGAGTAGTGTTTTATATCAAACAGATAGTAGCTAGCTAGCTATACAGAGTTAGAACATTAGATAAAGGATGTTATTTGACTGTCTTTGGCGGAGGAGGTGGTATGCAGGCAGCAAGGATTGATGTCTCCTGCTCCAAATTGCGATTCTTTTCATGTACCTTCCTGATATACTCAGAAGCCTTCCCATCTATAAAGCTCTTCTCATCGTGAATCACATACGAAGAATCATTTCCTGCATCTGGCTGCATCACAAATGATTTGGGCTTTGAACTGCTCCATGGCTCTTGTGATCTTTTGCCTCCAGGAGTTTGAGTCAGAGACGGCAACGGATCCTTGGCGAAGCTTGCTCCACTAGCACGATTTTTAGTGGCACCTGGAGTTTCAGATGCTCCGATACTCATCTTAGCTATGGAGAAAGACGACAACCTAATGATGTTTACCATCAGCTTCATTGATTTCTCACAAAGGGACTTGTTGGTTCTCTCCTTGCGACTCATGACTATGCTAATAAGTTTCTAGTTTGTACTCTTTACCTTCCTAAAGCAGACTACTTTGTGAGGATAAACTCATTATGGGCGCATATAAATATAACCACAGTACTTGCTTATGAAGCAATGTAAGGTACAAGATGACAAGAGTCATCTAGTTATTGGCAGCTATAGGGGACTTGTGAATAGGCTCTTATAAGCACCAATTCTCGGGATGACAGAACATTCCCTACAAATTCCATACAATGATTGATGAGGTCTATTTCTAGAGACTGACAAATGAACAAAGAAGAGTAAGGAATAACATGTCCTCCCCAATTGAACCACTCCACACATCTGATCCCACCTCAAAATCCTCTTCCGATTCTCAGCAGATTTTAATCTTTAAAATTAATCCATATTACATATACAATATCATACGTTTAAACGTGTCATTTAGCTGCTATTATTAATTTATATCAATTTCATCCATAGTGCGTCCTTGAGAAAAGTGCAACGAATAGGTTTGTAAATATGCCACCCAAGCTAATCACACATTGATAGTATATTGCGTCCTAAAGTCAAGGAAAGAACAAGATTCTTCTAAACCACTTTCATCTTCACTTTGTGTCACACCTTCATAATTATGTTCTAGACAGAATATCTGCTCCTTCGTCTTAATTTCTCAGTTTCTCCCTTTGTTAGACAAGGGTTATATGACTCACTTTAGTCTTCTAAGTTGGAAATCATCGCATTTCTTTTATTATCACTAAATTTCAACCATCTAAACTCTCAAATTAAAATATTCCATAAATAAAATTTGTGTTCAGACAGCAAGTACTGCTAGAATCATTAAACATCACTCACAAGTAACCATATGGGTTCTCTTACAACTTAAAAAAGAGATTCTGACAATCAGAAAATTGAAGAAATGGAGAAACAAACATTTTCAAAAACTCATGACAAATAGGCTTTTCACCCTCAACACGACTACAAAATACAAAGGAAAATTTCACCTTATAACTTTATCCATGCAAGTTGCATTGCTTTATTTTCTTCACCTTAAAATTAATACGTGGGTCAATTAAGTCATTGAAATGACAATGTATGTGACAGAGCAATATATGTTTCTACATTATTTCCACGGGACCAAACTTACAAAGACTTGATTTCAGGGAAGTTAACTTGATGCAACACACCTTTAATTCATCCAGATGACAGCCAGGGGTTAGGGGCAACATAAGTGTAGCCTTGAAAATGTTGACCCTCTGTTGGTGTGGAAGCTGGAGAGTCATCTGGAGGCATTGTTGTCCAACATTTGTCAAAATTAGCTGTGCAGTCTTTCCCACTCACATCTGGCTTGAACTTTGGCTCCAGTTCTCTTGCCTCCAACTTTTTCCAATTAATGGATCTAAACCATTTATGTTGTTTTATCTCATCCCCTCCAACAGGACCGCTGCCTAGCCTGGTTGATGGCTCCTTTTGCAGCAACTGCAAGTAAATTAGAAAAAGAAAGTAATGAAAGGAGACCAGAATGTCGTTCATACTGCTGGATTGAGAAGAGGATAAACAATCAAAATGACGAACTCTACAGAGAGGCCCTAAGGTGATTGTATCTTTAAGAAAAAACAACCAAAACCATTTGTCAATAGTTAGAATGATATTTCACAAAGAATTGCTCATTTCTAGTTGGTTTGATTTCACCAGAAACACATTAAAGTTGTAGTTTAATAGAACATGAATAATGGAACTATATTCTAAATCATCAACACCTCAAAATATAAATTCATATCATAAAGTTTCATATTGAAGAACAATTTGACCAAAGGGTATCCCGGCGCATTTAATTGAAACAAAGAAGGAACAGATCAATTGTAATATTTACTTACTCCTTTGAGCAATGAGTGAGCTTCGCTGCTGAGATATGGAGGAAGTTTGACTTTCTCTCTGACAATTCTCTCCTGTAGCTTCTTTCTATTTGAATGTGTAAATGGTGGCTGAAGACGGAAACTTTCCCATTAATATTTATAATAGTTGAAACAATTAACCTTAAATTGGAGCAGAAAACTAATTTTGTGATTCCTCATTGGGATGGATTTTCTTGCCCAGGTGCATTATGCATGAACAGGGGGGATCGGGCAAAACTCTTTTAAGAAATTGGATAACTTACTTGCCCAGTTAGCATTTCATACAAAAGTATTCCAACACTCCACCAATCTGCATTTTTGTTGTGGCCCTTACTAAGTAAAATCTCTGGAGCCATATACTCTGTGGTCCCACACAGTGAATTGGACCTACTTGCCTCATCAATTTCCTTTGCTAGCCCGAAATCAGTTAGCATCACCTGCATGGAAAATTTTACAGGAATTTTAACAATCATTCAACATAAATAAATGGGATTCACTTCATCAACTGCATTTCTAAAATCTCTCAATGACTAATGCACATGGATTAGCCATTACATGCCCATCAGCATCCATAAGAATATTTTCTGGTTTAAGATCTCGATGCACAATCCCACTCTTGTGAAGGTGCGTAACTGCAGATACTATCTCAGCGGTGTAAATTCGTGCTTGATCCTCACTATTCAAGACAAACCCAAGAGCATAAAATTAGAAACATGTAAATGAGTAAGGTAGCCACAAGTTCAAAGAATGGAGCAAAGGTATACCCAAAGATTCCCTGCCGATAAAGATGAAAGAAGAGATGACCCCCATTTATGAAATCCAGGATCAGATACAGCTTAGACTTGGTCTGAAAGGTCACATGTAAAGAATGTAAACTACACACATAATGGAATATTTACGTAGAACTATCACATGAAGACTACAGTCAAATTTTACTAATTTTCATGGCTAAAGGACACTCATATCGGCACATAACCAAAGGACTTAATAAATGTGAAGCAATCACATGTGATATAATCTTCTGAAATGCCAAAAGAGAAGTTCTTAAATCCAACATCTATAATCTTCTGAAGCTATGGGTCATGTTAATGGACAATAATAAATTCTTAATTCAATAAGTTGAGAACCATTAAGCTCTACTTCCAAACAAGGCAGGAATTCGCATCGTCAAAATCATTCATGTGTAACATACTACTAATCCCACCATCTTCTGCGAACAACGATATGGCCACCTCTCACTATCGTTCAAATTTAACGACATGACGTGTGCGGGAAAAGAAGGAAGGAACATCATGAGTCTAAATGGAACCATTGAAGACACTCTCAAACACCCAAATAAAAAATCAATTGTTAAAGTAAAGGTTATTGGCAGGATATCAACTGTAATACACTCGAATTGCTCCGTTTAACCAAGGCAATCACTCTTAGAAAGCACAAAGATGTACATCTTTAAAAGACTAACCTTGTCCAACTTACACTCACAACACTAGAACAACTTGAAAGAGAAAACCCAATTCAGATCAAGGAAGAAAAGATTAAGATAACAAGAAGAACTCAAAAAGGACAAAAAGAAAAGAGAAAGGACCTGGAAGGAGTAACGAAGATGAACAATAAAAGGATGAACAACTTTAGTGAGTATATCCCTCTCAGCCTTCATATAATCAACGTGATTCTTCTTAATAATAGTATCCTTCCTCATCACTTTCATTGCATAAATCCCATCACCGCCGGAATCATTACATTCCAAATCAGCCCCCAATTTTTTCCTCACTTGAAACACCTTACCAAACGCACCCTGCCCTATCACTCTCAATATCTCGAAGTCACTTGGCCCAATTTTATCACCCACCAACATCACCTTCTCACTCTTCCCTTCATCTTCTTCAGCACTCACTCCACTACCACCACCTTCATCATCATCATCATCTTCTTGGATTTGAAATGGAAAGGCGGAGGACGACGTGGGGTAGCGAGGGGACGGACCCACGTAGGAGTGGGACCGGTTGTGGATGACAGGTGGGTTGTCCACAACAGGGAAGGATGATGATGAGGGTGATTGAGCGCGGTGTGGGGTCCATGGGCCAAAGAGGTCATTGAACTCCAAGTCTGTAGTTGTGGTGGTGGAGTTTGGCGGAGTTATGGTGAGCTTCTTGAGATTACTAGATAATAGCGAGTGAAGGGTCTTCTTCTCCGATGTGGACACCATCTCTTTGTTCATTTGCGAAGGAGAAATGACGGAAAGGGAAAACGGTAACAGTTAAAAACAGAGATTCAGAACTGGAAAAGCCAGCCAAGTATCTTGGCTGCGAAACTTAAGATCACATCTTCGGCTCTGCTTTGGTTTGTTTCAGAGATTAAACGAAAAACAGAGAGAGACGAAAGAGAGACCTGGGGAGTCGCTGTAGAAGCTGATCTTAGGCCGAAAACAACATGCAACAGTCAGGAAGTGATTTTAGCCTTTAGGAGCATGATTTGAGCTGGAAGTTCAACGTTCATTGAAGGGAACAAGTGTTTCTGGTTTGGTTAATGAGAACAACGCGCGTCGGTGGTGCAGGTGAACTCACTCCCCGGGTGTTATGATTGTAAACAATGGTAGTGAACATGAGAAAATGTATATATATTAATGATTATAGTAGAAGAAATTTTGTTGTTTTTAAAGATTTTTTTTTTGAAGAGCAAAATACTCAAATTCTCATTCATAATGACAAAATTCACTTAAAAATTGAGGAGTAGAAACTCAAATCCATAGATGCGCAAAGCGAATAGATGCTCGAGCTAAAGAATGAGCACGTCTATTGGCTTGCCTACGAATCC
>JANZLX010182989.1:0-12226 GCA_025531955.1 Erythroxylum orinocense
CTGGAAAGTGAGTCACATGCATAACTGAAATACTGTGATTAATACTGATATATGGGTTATTGTGCTATGTGCACTGTATGATGTGGGACTGACTGTGTATATTGACTGTGATTACTGCACTGTATGAATTGTTATGACTGAAATGAATTACTAATGATATGCATATGTGTACTGTGTGCGGGGTGAATCATCGATGATGGTCACTCACTGAGTTCACAAATCTCATCTAAATTTGCAAATATTTTTCATAACTCTGAAGAATACCTGTCTGGCGAACGGGAGTATGCCTACTACATAGTGGTCGGGATCAGTTGTGTCTGTCTCTTGTATTTGATTGTTATTGTTTAAGTTGTCATTCGAAATGTTCTGAACCATTGTATTAGTGTTCGGCCCCAACCCGATCGATAATACTTGCATGTACTGTTTTAAAACACTATTGGCCGAGCAGTATTTCTTATCCGCTTATGCATGTACTGTTTTACTAAATGTATTGCCGACCAACTTTAACTGAGTGGCTTGATTTCCGCTTAAGCCTGTGCCGATCGGATTGCAAAATTGAACTGAAATTTTGTACCGAACGGAACTGACCGACCGTGCTAGCACGCCACTTCCACTAGCACGAGCTCAGACATCCCTCTCGATGTTGAGTGTGGGTCGGCGGGAGTGGGGCGTTACAGAAAAGACCAGCTATATCATATGACTATGTGGTGTATTCTTTTGAGCACGATTGTGACTTGAGCATTGATAAGGATCCATTTTAATTTAAAAAAGCTATGAAATGTAATAATTATGAAAAGTGGCTCAATGCTATAAAAGAAGAATTAAAATTTATGGATAATAATAAAGTTTGGGAACTAGTTGGGTTAAAATCTATGGATGATAATCAAGTCTGGGAACTGTTGAGTCATTTGAAGACTCAAAACAAGTGAGCTATAAATGTGTCTTTAAGACCAAAAAGGTCTCAAAAGGTAATATTAAAAGGTACAAAGCCAGACTTGTAGCTGAAGATTATACTTAAAAGGATAGCGTTGACTTTAAAGAGACCTTCTCTCTTTCAAAGGACTCTTTAAGAATTGTTATGACATTGGTAGCTCATTATGATTTAGAGGTTCACCAAATGGCTCTAAAGATCGCTTTTCTAAACGATGACTTAGAAAAGAAGTTTAATTGGACCAACCAGAAGGTTTTGTGACTACAGAAAAGGAAAACATGGTGTGTAAATTAAAGAAGTCAAGATATGGTTTGAAAAAAGCTTCCTAAGTTCAATGATATCTTTACCTCTTATGGTTTTATAGAGAACACTGTTGATAGATGGATCTATATGAAGGTTAGTGAGAGTAAGTTCATTATCTTGGTACTATATGATGACGATATTCTTTTGGTTGCTAATGATTTGATCTTGTTATATGATGTAAAGAAAATTCTCTCTAATAACTTTGAAATGAAAGATATGGGTGAGACATCCTATGTGATTGGAATAGAAATATTCCGTGCAGGGCACAAGGATTGATAGGGATATCTTATAAAGGATATATCACTAAAGTGTTAGAGAAATTTAGTATGAAAAAATCTCAGCAACGGTAGTTTTAATTCAGAAAGGGGATAGATTTAGTGAAATGCAATGTCCCAAGAATGATTTGGAACAAAAGGAAATATAATCTATTTCCCTATGCATCTGTAGTTGGGAGTCTGATGTATATTCAGACTTGTAATCAATAGGATATCATTTTTCTATGCCAATATCAAAGTAATCTCGTATTGGACCAATGGAAAGCTGCAAAGAAAGTTCTTAGGTATTTATAAGGCATTAATGATTACATGCTCACTTACAGAAAATCAGATCAATTAGAAGTGATCAATTATTTAGACTCAGACTATGCTAGTTGTGTAGACTCAAGAAAATCTACCTTCGATTATCTGTTCCAACTAGGAAGATAGCCAATTTGTTGAAAGAGTGTAGAACAGTCTGTCATTGCTACTTCCATTATGGAGGCTAAATTTGTAACATGCTTTGAGGTTAATATTGAAGCATTATGGTTGCGGAACTTTGTCTTAGGACTAGGTATTGTCAATAGTATAACTAGAGTGTTAAGAATTTAATGTGATAATTCTGTAATTATCTTCTTATCTAAAAATGATAAGTATTATAAGGGTGCTAAAAACATAGATTTAAAATAATTACTAGTTAAAGAAGAAGTGAAAAACATGAAGTGTCAATTGAGCACATTGGAATTGATCTAATGGTAGCGGATTCGTTAACTAAAGGATTACTACTTAAAACATTTACTCGCCATGTTGAAAGGATAAGCATTATAGATAAGTCCTTGTAGTATAAGGTCACGTTACGTATATACATATGCTTGGATAATTGCTATTATTGTTTTGACACATATGAATTTAATTAAAGTTATGTTTTGGGTTATTTTTTAGTTATCACATTATGTTGTGCACACGTATTGTTTTATTGTGATGAAAAATTATGTTTTAAGAAAAACATTAAAGTGGGAATTAAAGTGTTTCTCAATTACAATTATTTTGAGTTGAGTTGATTATGTGATATTTAGAAGGAATCATGTCGTTAACTGACTTCTGACCGTTATGATCCCATCACTTCAATTCATTCAAGTTTGATGACTTAATAGATTCAATATATAGTACACACTTATATTGTTGAATCATTAAATCATAATTTGAGCCAAGTGAGAGATTGTTAGATTAATTTAATAACCATAAAGTGTGGCCCATATTACTTGGGTTGACTCTAATACAAGGTGGGCTCAAGATAATAGTTATTGGGCTTGTAGAGAAAATTATAATCATTAGGGTTTATTATAATTAAAAAGAACCCTTCCCTCCCCTTTCCAAGTAACGTTAACAGTTATTAAAGAAATGTACATTCTTGCACCATTGGAAAAGAACGAAGAAAAGCAGAAGGAGAGAATGGATAAAGGTTTTGCGTAAAGAAGGTGTTTGCAATTATAAAGTGATTACACATATTAAGCATAGATCAAGGTTAGTATCTCTTTCTTTCTCTTATAGTATGAATCTTAATTGAATGGTTTGAATCATTTGTGTTATAGATGATCTCGAGTGAATTCTAGACCTGAAATATTGTTTAGAATATTATAGTCTCAATTTACATATAGTACTAAATGCAAACATTTTGCAGGCCACATTTATGTTTAAATGAAAATTTTAAATTATAGAGATGAATATGATTTTAAGTACAAGCATATTGGAACATATGTTCATGTCTAGATAAAAGTAAATTACAATATTGAACATAATCTTAAATATGAACATATTGTAGTCATGTTTGTTTCTCAATAAAAAATTTAAAATATAGTGTTGGACATGGTCTTAAATATGGGTATGTTGTAACACATATTCGTGTATAAATGAAAATTATAATGTTGAATATGATCTTAAACACACTATGTTGTTATTCTTGTCTATACTTGGATGAAAAACTATCAATACTCTTTTAGTTACAGGGACAATCATTTACAATTACTCGTTAATTTTTATTATAGTCAAAATCGTTAATACTTCGTAGCGCTTCCTCTATATTTAAAATTTTTTAATCTAAATCATGCCTAATTATACAAAAAATTGATTAAATGAATACATGATTATTAACAAATATATATTTTTCATCATTAGTCAATTTTTCAACTAAACTTTTAAAATGATGAATGAATTTTTCTATTTTCATATTTTTATATGATGTAGGCATGGCTACACATTTTATAACTTAATGGACTAGTTATAAGAGTTATGAGTAAGAAGGTTAAGAAGGCTTTGAATGGGGTGATTATATAAACTGATCAAGGTTTAAAAGGCACTTAAAAACTATTTTAGGAGGCTTATTAGATCTAAATAAAGACCAGCCATTATTTAACTTGTTTTAACCTAAAATCAAAGAAGATTTGGAGGTTTAAGCCCCACCTTAGTTAAAATACAACTTGTATGTTTATATAGAAGCAAGAAGATTGGACACAACATCACACACAAGTATGTTTAAACTTGTGCCTCTCATTAGATACAGGAGTTGAAGTTCAAGTGTCAAATACAACTTGATTCACAATTGTGTACCGAGTTCTATTGCTCACAAAAATTAAGAATGGAATCATTTGATGTCAAAAGTTTCAATGTTGAACATGATCTACATAATCATATCTCAAACTGTATTTGTTTCCAAAATCCAAACTTTTTGTATTTTTATAAAGTGTCGTAAATAGTTTAGTTAGACACACTTTTTTTGTTACTTTTGAGTGTTATAAGTGCTTTTGTTCTTTGTTCTTTATTAAACTTTTAAAATTATTAAAGAATTCTTCTTTCTAATGTACAAATTACTTAATGAAATTGGTTTTTAATTTTTTTATCGTCTGTAAGTTAGTTTCATATTAATCTAAATTTGATTTCTTATTAAAATTCAATCTTTTTCATGGTTTGTGTAAGGTTTTATTCCTAGGAAGGTTCTTATTTGTACTAGTCACAATATATATACAAAATATCATATAATAGAAAATTATTCAAATTAAAGAAGTAAAAAACTAAAAGTACCATAATGTATGAAGTTTACTTTGAATATTTTTAGGCTAACTTCTAAGACAGATCACAACTTTCAACGATTTTTGTTGAAACCCCGCCCTGGTGCGACACGTGTCCAACGTCCTATGTGACATTTGGACGCGCAACCCACAAGGGAGGGATTCCTCACCACAGAAGAACTCTCAAAATCAAACTTAATTCGCTAACTCCCGAATGGATCTTGACAAATTCACCTTAATTTTATCTATACAATTGCTCGACTTAGGGCCCACAACGTAATTCCAATCTTAAGCTAAATCGAAATTTCATGTCTCAACATTTATTAGTAAATTAAATCTCCTCAATTTGATCTCTATAAGTCGTTAAATTTTCCAAACTCCATATAATTGCCTTCCTTTCATTTTACACCTAAATTCTCACTACACCCGAAAGCTCTATTTTTACCAAATAAGGATAGAAATTTTTTTTAGAAAAATAAGACTTCGAAAACGGAGTAAATCAGAGGTTAAACAAAAAAAGTTATTAACGAAAAAGTGAAAGAAAAGTAGAAAAGAAATTGAAATAATAATAATAATAATTTGAATTTTAGAGGCTGAAGAACGAAGCTCGCGAACGCGAGCTCACCCACGCGGGCGCTCGCGATCGCGAGTTGCTCCTATGGGCGAAGTGTTCCTCTCACCCAATGACTTTTATTCTTTCTTTTTCCTTAGTCAAATTTCATTGCTTTTCCACTTCATTCACGGCAACCATGACTCTCCTCCTTTATTCTTCATTTAATGGCCTTGAAAATGACTAAAATGTCCCTCTTTATAAGCCTCTAACCTCAAAACCTAAGTAAACTTCCTATTTTGCCCTTAATTCATCTTATGCTTTTAATTCTAACAATTTAGCAAAAAATCTAATTTAACTAAAACTCTTCATTAAAAAATTTGTTGGCTTAAACTCATAAAATCCTCAAATAATTCGATTAGCAAACTAAACCTCAAAATAAAATAAAACAAGCTTATTCACTAAAGAAAAGAAACGGGGCCTAACAATTTCAAAGTAAGTCAAATGTGATGAGAACTTGCAATCTAACCACTAGTAGTAAAAGGAAACTCAGAAGCAACTTTAAATACTAGGATAATTAAGAAAATTCGCACAATTGCTTACATAATCATATTATGCGTTCCATTAAAATTTCACCATATCAATATATTAGAATGGTCATCAATTGTTTGGAAAATATCATCTTTCAAATATTTTTCGAACTCTATTATACTATATAAAATACTAACTCTTTTTTCTTTTATTACTTTATGGAAATTGAAACCCAAACTAATCATTATCTTGGTTAATGAGGATGTACCAATAGAAGTTGAATCTATGATTGACCTTTTTCTATTCTATATCTTATCCATTATTAATTAGTAATTATTTAAAAAATTATATCACAGTTGTTCGATGATATCACCACATATTGAAACTTAATCAATATCCAATTGTCAAAATATTAAATTGCGACTTATACCTTAAATCCAAAATAGCAGTAACTGCTATGGTATTACCAATCCCATTCTAATAACAGTCAAAATTTCTCATTATGTTGTCTTTCATTGTTTGAATAGTTTTAATAGAAGAAATGACCCATTCAAATAATGCTATCTTCATCTTACAAATGTTAGCAAAACAAATGTAAGAAGTTGGATATTTTGTGCCATAAAATAAACCAATAACAATGTTAACACTTCTAATTTCTCACATATTTCTTAACAATTCCTATTGCTCTTCTATGGGCAAACAAGTGTACTAAGAATCTCATTATCTCAACCTGATAATCATATCAATATACTTACTTAAAGACTCAACTAAGTTGACTATCGAATTTCACCTTATTGAATAATCCATGCATAAGTTCCATGCATAAGGAATGTGTATTTTTCTTGTAGTTTCTTCAAACTTCTTAATCCATTTTTATGTTACACTCTAGTAAATGGTTAGTGTACTATGTTTTTATGCTCATATTGAATGTGTTTTGCTTGTTATTTGAGATTCTTACATTATTTTTGGTATCTATTGTGTTTCAAGTATGTTTTCAAGTCTTAATTGCCTTAGTGGATTAAAAGGAGAATAATTTTGGTGAATACATGATATAAAATGGAAGATTGGAGCTATTTTGGATATACACATTTGTCTGAAGATGTACATGCTGCTGTGAGTGACATACACAGCTGTTTAAGGGATCATGTAAGAGATTGTAAATGTGTAAAGCTTTGTAGATGTTGTTTTTGCCCGTATAGAGTACACACCCATATAAGTAAGATACACATCTATGTCCCATGCCTATGTAAGCTATTGAGAATGTGTAAAATTACAATTTTTTAGAGTTGAGATAAATGGTCACTCACACAATCGTGTATAATTCAAAAACCCTAGTTTCACAATATAAAAGGGAATTATGAAAAGGAGACGAAGGGAAAAAAGATAAAGTCAGAGTATGGACCAAATTTAAAGAAGAAGAGTCAATTTTAAACCTAGGATGACAAAAACACAAAGATAGTTTAAGAGGCTCGACAAAGAGTAGCCTTTCATTAAAGATTAAAGGGGATTTCATTGGAGAAAAGGGAGCTATACATATCTATGGATTCTTTTCTTTTTCCAATTATTCATTTGAACTTTTGACGTTCATTTTATTTTTCATGTTTAGAAATTGAGTTTGTTTACTGCCTATGTAGGATGAATCCAGAGTAGGGATATATGATATGACTTAATCCTTTATTGATTCATTCAAATTTAATTATGTGTTTCTATGCTTGAATTAACATTATGGAATATTAGTTGAATGTTTGATTTCATTTGATTAAGATTAAAAAATACTTTTGTATGAATATATCTACCATTAATGGAAGGAGTTTCATATAAACCTAAAAATAGGTAGACAAATCTTTTGGATTAGGGCCAAACCTAATAGAGAAATTCTTAAATTGATTAATGTGATATTAATGGTTTTTACTAGAAAGAGGCTTAAGTTAATCAACTAATGGTTAGTTATTAATAATATTGAGAAATACATTAAAATAAGATGGGAATTTTCGCAGTTCAATGATCAATAATTAAATTGCATGATAAAGGGTTAACACTTAAGAGATATTAGAGGGATTCATTACCCAGGTACTAGTTATTTGATATTAGATATTAGATTAATCTTTATGTGATATTTATCTTGATTCATTATTTTGTTGAGTCCTAGTTTGATTTAGTTTTAAATTAAACCATCATCTTATTAGACGGTTAGATAATAGAAAAGAGGGCATTATTATTAGTTGCGTCCTCGTGGGATCAACCCATACTTACTAGTGCTAACTAAAGTTACGTACTTGTAGTTTAAAATACATATAAAATATATATAATCAAGTTTATGATGCCATTATCGGGGAACTAAGGTATTAGGAAAACCTTTCATTTGTTAATCTAGCCTTGATTTCTTTCTTTCTTTCTTTTTTACTTTTAATTTTTAATTTGTTTAATTATTTTATTGGCTCTTTGGTTTTTTTTTCTTTTACAATTCTTGGGGTAGTTTATGACTTGAGGAAATCTATCTCAGCTAGTTGACAAAGATCTAGAGATTAACAAGAAAACATGTAGAAATCTCCAAAAGACCCTATTTAAAGAGTTCAAGTTAGATTGGCAGATATAGGACTCAAAAGGTCAAATTGATACTGAAGGAAACCAACCAAGGACTATGTTTAATTACACTATGCTAGACTTGACGAGAATGAAGTTCAACATCATCAGATCAACTGTCATCGCCAATTATCTTAAGATTAAACTGGGTATTATTCAGATGGTGTGACAATCTTTTCAGTTTGATAGGCTACGAGGAGGGGACCTCAACGTAAATATCACAAACTTTTTAATGATTTGGGATACTTTTAAGATCAATGGTGCCAATGATAATGGAATCAAATTGAGACCATTCATGTTCTTATTAAGAGGTAGGTCAAACCAATTGCTAAATTCTTTGCCTAAGTCATCACTTACCGCTAGGGACTAAGTAACAAATATGTTTTTTTCTTCTAAAATGCTTCTTGCCAACTAAGACTGCCAAACTAAAGAATGACATCTCCTATGCCCAAACTGACTCAGAGACATTGTATGAAACATTTGGGAGATTTAATGAGGTGTTAAGGAAGTGTCCACATCATGGTCTATCAAAATGGATGCAAATTTAGACCTTTTACGATGGGCTAAATCAAATGATAAGGCATATGATAGATGCAGAAACGGGGTACTATGAACAATAATATGCTAGAAGCAGCTCAGGAATCATTGGAAACATAATGATGAATAATTATTAGTGATGCTCTTCTAAAGTAAGACTTAGCAAGCCAACAAGAGTGTATGATGTAGATGCATTTACGACATTAACAAACTAAGTTGAAGTGTTAAGTAGGAAGATCAATGAATTAATTACAAATCCTCAGTTATTCTAAGCAATGCAGTGTGAGGTGTATGAGCTATGATGTCTAGATTAAGACTGTCAAGCACTATAGCTTGAGCATGTGGATTATATGGGGAATGCTCTTAGACCTCATAACAATCCATACAGTAATAAAGGCAGTCAAGGAATAACCCTTCAACTTGATTCCAATAATACCCACCTCAAGAAAAGAAGCCAAGCTTGGAGGACATCATGTCTATAATTCTTCAACATTCAGAGGCAATATTTCAATTCATAAAGATTTCATTAAGGAATTAAGAGGCTTTTATATGTAACTTGGAAACTCCAATTGATCAGCTTGCAAAGTTAATTTTTGAAAGACCACAAGAGAGTTTGCCTAGTACCATAGAGACAAATCCTAAAGAACGTGTGATGAAATCACCCTTAGGAGTGGAAAAGAGCTATAAGAGGAAAACAAAGCTCAAGAGAAGAAAGAGAGTAAAACCATAAGTTAAGAGAAATATTAAGGTGAAAGGCACCTTAACAAGTTAAGGAATTTCAATCTGTCATCCTTTATCCTACTAAAGTGAAGAAAGATTAAATGGATGAGCTATTTGGTAAGTTCCTTGGACTGTTTAAATAACTCCATATTTACTTGTCCCTTATTGAAGCTCTTATACGAATGCTGAAATATTCAAAAGTTTTGAAGGAGTTATTAGAAAATAAGAGGAAGTTGGACAAGTTGGTGACTAGGAGTTACTAGTAAATAAGAGGAAGTTAGACGAGTTGGTAATTGTGATGCTGAATGGAAGGTGTTAAACAATTCTTCAAAGCAAGCTACCAAAAAAGTTTAAAGACCTATGGAGTTTTATTATCCCATTTCAAATCAGTAGCTTAAAAATAGAAAAGGCTTTCACTGGCCTAGGGGCTAAAATTAATATAATGTCGTATTCTTTGTTTAAAAATAGGATTAGGTGAACTAAAACCTATTAGGATAAGTTTACTATTAGTAGATAGACTAAAAAAGTATCCTAAAGGTATTATAGAGGACATAGTTGTTAAGGTTAATAAGTTTATCTTCCCAGTTGATTTTGTGATTCTTGACATTGAGGAAGATATAAAGGTATCTTTAGTTTTAGGCCGGCCATTTTTTGCCACTATTAGGTTGATGATTGATGTTAGTAAAAGCAAGCTAGTTCTTAGGATTAGGGATGAAGATGTTGTATTTAAAATGTCCGATTTCATGAATCATTGCCTTAAAACTTGTTAATGTTGATGTTGATGAGTCTAGTGATATGTTTGATGATTCAATTTTAAATTTTTTATAGGACTCTTCTTTTAAAGATCCGTCAGAGTTGTTTCCAGTACAAGATAGAAAGAAGGATGAAAAGTGCGGCACAAGGAAAAAAGGCGGTAGTTAATTTAGAGGTTAAGGAACTCATGGTAAAAAATAACATACTTAATCTTTGTATGTCACCTTGAACATGATAGTATGTTAGGCTAAAGACATAGAAAAAGAGCTACGTAGGAGTTAACCCAAGAAGTAAGATAGTTTTGTTTGATTTGTTTCTTTTTTTAAATTTGAGCTTTAGGTTAGGATTTCATTATTTTTTCAATGTGATTTATGTTAGGTTATAAAGCAAGTTCATTTGACTTTGCCTATTTTTTGTGTTTTTGGTATGTATTGTTGACTCTAGTGACTTTAAATGAAAAATTTTAAAGTTTAAAAGAATTTTTAACTATAGATAGTCATGTACATACCCTTATATACACAAACTTCATTACTTGATGTCTTACATGATTCCAGTGACCTACAAGGTCATTGGAACATAACTGTGTATAGTCCTAGAGCTTTTTAAAAAATTTTCACACATATTTAAAGTTAGTTACATGAGCTTGTCTCAAGCTCCCAAGAACATGTCACAGCACATGCCCTTTTCAAAAGTAGCATATTCATAGTGACTTACACAATTATGCACATAACTGTGTATGTGACCATGTAAGTTCACAAAGCATCACACACCTATGTATCACCAATCACATAACACAGAGACTTACACGGTTAGTTACACGACTATGTAACTGAGCATGTGTTAAGTCAATTTTAATGCATATTTGTTGGACTTAATTTTGATTGATTTGTGAAATTTGTGTTCATAAATTAATGGAATTATTTATTAAATGTTTGCAGATGGTTTTCAATGTCAAAAAGACGAAAAAGAATCAAAAAGAAGAAAAATATGGAAGAAATCCCGAGTCAGCAAAAATTCCAGAATTTATCTTCAATTAGAAAACAAGCATTCAAGATTTACTGGACTTCTTTTCAAGATATCTTCCACCGAGATTAAAAGACCAATCTAATTGGGACAAAGAAAATTCAAGATAATAAAGAGATTGAATTCAATTAGGAGGGAAGGACTTGGTGATTGCCGTGGGTACATGGGTTTAAGGTTGCACAGGAGACCGGAGGATATATTCACGATTATTTTCCCAGCAGACGACCTTCTCTTCTGGCTTCCCAATTGTTGATTTTCCAGAGTCATCATCGTATTACTTTGCTTTAATTAGAAACAGCCGCACCTTTGCCTCTTCTTGGTTTTATGATTATCGTACTTACCCTTTTTATTTAAGGCTGCCGCACTCTGTCCATTGCTTGCCCACGTCTCTGGTCTTCAACAGCAACATCTTCAACGTGTCTTTCCTTGGCTGCGGCAATTTATTTCTTCCTGGACCCACGTCCCTCAATTCCTCCAGTATCATCATCCTTTGCTTCTTGATTTTCAGCAGTGATCGTCGCACTCACATCCCAGGCTGCCGCATAGCAATTTTCTTCTTGATTTTATTTTCAACATTATCGTCCCATCTTTTCTTGGCTGCCTCATCCTTGGTTTTCTTTTATTTCCTTATTATTCAACAACAACACATCAACGCATGTCATTCTCCTTGGCTGCACCTTGGTCCACGCCTCCAGCAGCTGCCGCAAATTGGATTTACTTCTTATTTCAGTAGCATCATCAATTGATCATCGCACTCTTTTGTTATCCTTTGGGCTGCCGCAAGTTGTTTAATTAATTTTCGTAGTTTGATTTTTTTCTGCACTTGCCAAGTAGTTTATTCTTAGATTAGGGACTTTAGTTGATTTAATTTCTTGTTTCCTTGTTTTTAATTTTTCCAGAGTTTCAATTAGGGATTTAAAGTTTAAATTCTGGTTTTCTTGTTTTTAATTTCTGCACAATTTCAATTGTTATTTTT
>JANZLX010183100.1:0-12212 GCA_025531955.1 Erythroxylum orinocense
TGTGCAATAAATTCATTTTTCACAATATAAGTATGTCACATAATGCATGGACATGCAAATGCATTTCTCATCTCTCAATAAACACCCATATTTACTATTTTACCCTTCCCACTGGTACCGGGATGTTACACACATGAAGGTATCAAACCGTGGATATTTGAAGGTATCAAACTGTGGATACTCGAAGGTATCGAACTATAGACATCGGTGATGTCAAACTGTAGTAGTTGCACTATAACCCTATAGGCATGCCTATCTATCCGTAACCAAGACAATAGAGCAGGCACTATAACATTTCCTTTATCCATTTGCAAATTTCACAATTTATATATTAACGAATCATATGATATACATTTCAAGTCATAAAATTTGTATTTGCCTTCATACATGCAATTCATGGTTTACCACCATTCTAAGGGTATCAAATCACAGTTGTGTAATCATACTATACACATATGAGTAATGAATATGCATACAAATCATTTAGGTACATGTAAATTTTATTTGGAATGCATTATGTTCAATAATAGATTCCAATGTTCAGTCTTCCAATTCACATATGGTAAGTTCCATTTCATTTATTTTTAGGTGTTCGAAAAGTTTCACACACATTTAAAAAGGTTTAAATAAGATTCGTTAAAAATCGGAAACAAAAACAAACTTAAAACAGGGCAATTTGAGCTAAACCCCAAAGTGGTCTAAAAATAGGCAAACTATCAGTCTAGAAACAAATCATATGACAGATTCTAGTTGTTCCTTAATATTCGTATAGAAAAAATCAGAAGTGGGTTTCGTGATCTTCTAGACATTTGTCTATCTATCTCTCTAGTTTCCAAAACACCAAAGATTAGGCCATTAGGTTTCTAAAACATGAGCTATAGACCAAATATCACACGTTGCTCCAAAGCAGGGGTAATAATAAGCTACCATTTTCTATCCTAATTTCCATCGTCACAAAGTTATAATTAAGTCAGAGTCTCTTATAAAGATTTCTATTTCTATGTCTTAGTTTTCATATTCAACTTAAATCACCAAATTTAGAGGTCTTTAGGCTAATTTTTGACACAAATAATGTGAATGGTTCAATAAACCCTAAATAGAATTCCACTACACGATAATCTCTTGTCATATTCAACTAATTCTATACAAGATAACACCAAAGCATCATCTCAGTAACCATTCCACATCCAAACGAATCTTTTTACTCATTAAAATATACACAAATACATAAATTAACTAAGTGGAGTCCCAAATCTTAAAATTGGCAAAGTAGTTCTTATAATGCTTTTTCTTCGCTTCCTCTTTGGCTTTGCTTGAATCACCAAGTGAAAAATGATGGGATGAAGAAGGTGAAATGAAAAGGAGAAAAATATGAAGTTGAGCGACTAAAGTGTTGTCCATCTTCCCTATCCATAGGCCTTTTCATAAATTTTCTAGTCTTATATGTAGTGTTCCCGTTTCTTCCATAGTGCTGATAAAGTATATAACCTTCTCAACTTCAAGAAGTTTTTTCCACTTCCCACATTCTAGCTAGCTTCTTGCCAATATTCTTTTAAGTTAAGCCTCAAGCATCTCTCTTGTAACTTCTTGACTCCTAGCCCACTTAGTCATGTTTCTCTATTGTGTCCAATACTTACTCTCAGCATGTTGAACCTCCATGTTTTGGGCTTTTGTCATCCACAAATTCTCTAGCTAAATATTTACTCGGCTTTCATGTTTTAGGCTCCTTTTAATTATGGGATGGATTTCTTTTTAAGCTATAAGCAATTGTCCCCTTCCAGATATAATATTAGAGTTCTCATAACTTCTGTAAAATAGGTACAAGACCATTAGTTAACTTCTCAAAAACGAATAAGTGGTTTTTAGAAGTTCAAGAGCCAAAAGGAATCAAGTTGGAAGAGAAAGCCTAGAAACATCATAAGAAAGATCTTCTCCTAGCCCTAAATTAGAGAGAATCCTTGATTGAGAGGGAACATTGGGCGCAAAGATCATATCAAGATTCTCCTACATTGGAAATTCTCAACTCTATGTTTGTTACAGAAGCTAAAAGATATACCTTTTTCAAATTTCAAAATTTTACTACTCCCTTGGAATTTATTGGTTTTACTGTAAATTCTTGCATTTCACTCCATCCTCTATCTCAAACTCCAGACAGTCTTCTTATTTTACAGTATTTTCTCCTTTCTCTACTCACAAATTACCTTGACATTTTCACACTCTTACTGAATTATGGCTTCTATTCATTATGCCTCTTCTTCTTTCTCTACAGACTCACTGAATTGAATGCTCCAAACGTACATCTTAGATTTTTTTTCTTTATACTCTTATATGCAAATTTCATTAATTTTTTGACTTTATTTTTTATGCAGGCTATAAAAATTAAAGTAGTCTTAATTCTAGCCTAACCTTTACTATCCTTTGTTAGAATAAGGTAATTAAATTCTCAACCTTAATTCTCTAATTTGGGTTCTTCCTTATAATTGGAATTTTCTTCTTTCAGTATAGTTAGATGTTTTCCCCATTTTGACTATGAACAAGGTCTATTTTTAACTATTGGAATCCCTGTATCCACTAAATTATCTCATCCATCTCTTCCTTATTTAGGAGAGGTGAGTAATCGAACTTCCATATGGAATTTCCCCTTTTATATACCCCAAAATCTATAAAAAAAAGTGGCCAAAATAGTACAAACTAATGGATCAAGTGGATAGATAGGTTGTACCCTTCTTATCGTTCCTTTTAGAAGAGGCGAAGACTTCTTCAATTAATATCCTTTTTAAGAAACCCATTATAACATTAACCTAACCTTACACCTATTATCTTGAACTCTAGCGTCCCTTTAGTAATTCCATCATTTTTCCATTTGGACATACTTCAATTTCATTTAAAGATGTTTTCTTTCTAACTAAAATGCCTATGATTAAGGAAGACTTTGTTTGTTTGGTAGAGGAAAATTAGGGTCTAAACTCAAGCACTTTTAATTTCTCTTCTTATTATGGACTGACTAATAATTATGCTTCTTCTAGGAATCTCATCTCTTAAGAAGAACAAATTATGTTCATCTAGGTTCTATTGAATCAGTTTATTATTTACCTTGTAAACAACAAGTTTGGAATTCCTTCCTTCCTGCAGAACAGTAGCCTCTGGCAGATTCTTCACTCTTGAATCTATTTTCTTAGGATAAGGAGATGTCTATCCAACTCCCCTCTTCAGAGGCTTAACCTATGCATATGGTTTATTCAACTCTGGACTTTTACTTATTACCTAAAGCTTAAGGATAGGTTAGGCCTTCCTTCCATTGATCCTTGATTTCATTAGATTTTGTTTATCCACTAGTTTGTGTAGCAAATCTTTAAAGGATGTCTTTATCTTTTTATTTTCTTTGAAGTCTAGGTCAATAGACCAACTTAATCCTTTTGAGGATTTCTCTAAAAGGCCTTATTGGCTAAAAATTTTCAAGATTTACGTATCTTCATTTCTAACTATTTACCAAAAACCTTTCCTCTCTTATACTAACCTGACAGTCTTTATGATAGGTGACAATAAAGCCTTCGACCTTCTGTTACAGCTTTAGGTTTTGAAGTATATTTCCATTATCTCTTGGACACAATTGTCCTTTAATTGCAGTTCTTCTTCACCTTCTTCGTCTTCAAAGATTAACTCTGCATTTTCACATCTCTCCACTTCTTCATAACTCTCCATAATTTGCTACAAACAAAAATTGATTTATGCAATAGTAACTACCAGAATTTATCTTTTTGGAAATTCACTCATTAGATTCTTCTATAATGGGAACTGTAACATCCCTATACAAAACCTACAAACATCCACACACGTAGCAACCAAATTCTTGTATACGCATTCAAGGTATACAATTCTATTCAATGCTATATATATACACATTACAAAACTCTCCAATGCTTAACTTTATCATTTAACAGTAGTAATACAACTTTACAATTACATGATAATCCAAAAGAAAACATACAATTTCCTTTCTTCATTACATATGCAATCATCTATGACTAAAAACATGTTCCAAAAGTACTTTTTCTTCTATCTGTTGGCCTTGGTCCCTACAAATCTTCTAGGTACCTCACTCATATATGACTTGGACCTACACAGATTAACATTCGTGCTAAGCTTGAAAGTTTAGTGGGAAAATTCTAACTTAGTGATATTTATAGTATCTAATTATATGTCCTAAGGTTCACATTTTAAAAAGACCTTAGTCGTAATTTAAACTAAAATAATCATCACCAAGGATTTATACTCAAATTGACATATAAATGCAAGCAATCACATTTTTTAAATTATAAACTAATAATTCTTGGTCAAATAATGCAAGAGGTCAATTTCGACCTCAAGGGCCACCTGAATTCCAATATGAAAAACTTAATTCTATGGAATTTAAGTTGGACAAAATCTTACATAAGCTCATGAACATGGATGAAGATCATAAGAGACTTGAAGGTAAATTCAAGCAAGTAACTAGAAACCATGATTCTTCAATGCAAAAATTAAAGGTTCAAAAGAGTCAATTGGCAAACATATTGTCTACAAGAAGTGTGAGGAATCTCTCGAGCAATAATGAAGCAAACCCAAGGGAGCAACTCAAAGCCATCATACTTAGAAGCGTGAAGAAACTTAAGCAATCAATAGAGACACAAGCTACACCCCATCCAGTAGAAAAAGACCAAGAAAAGAAGAAAGGCGTAGTTATGAGCAAGTATCCTCCTTATGTTGCCCCTCCGCCATATCCACCTAAGATCCCATATCCTCAACGATTACCAAAGAACCAACTAGAATCACAATTTGCAACGTTCGTAGAGAAATTAAAGACTTTGCAAATTAATCCATCTTTTGTTGAAGCAATAGAACATACGCCCAAGTATGCCAAATTATTAAAGGACATGTTAACAAAGAAGTAGACTTAGGAAGAGAATAAAGTGGTAGCACTAAATGAAAGTTGTAGCTCTATTATTACCAATCACATGCCTTCTAAACTGAAGGATCCTAGAAGCCTCACAAAACATTGGGTGGTTGGTGAGTTAGAATTCACAAAATGTTTATGCGACTTAGGCACAAGTATAAACCTTATGCCTTTGTCGACCTTTAGAAAATTAGAGATCGGTAATGTGAAATCAACTTTGATGTTTATTCAGTTCGCAGATCGATCCAAAAAGAAACCATTTGGCATGGTGGAAGATGTTATGGTAAAGGCGGACAAGTTCATTATTTATGTAGATTTCGTCGTATTAGATTTCAAAGAGGCTAAGAACTGTCCATTAATTCTTGGAAGACCCTTCATGAGCACTGGAAAGGCACTAATAGATGTTTATGAAGGCAAGGTCCTCTTTCAGATTGATCATGAGCATGTGGAGTTCATTATGAACAAAGACTTAAACAATCTGAAATAAAGTAGCGCTTGCATGAAAGTAGATATAATGGATGAGTATATCAAAGCGCAAAAGAAGAGCTGCTTCGAACAAGTAAGCTACGAGGAACATGTGACAATGGATATAAAATTTAAGAAATATTTAGAAGTTCCTGTTCTAAAAGCTGAAGCAAAAGAGTGGACAATGATGATTGTAGAAGAAGATGAGCAATTCACCATCTTACAACACAAACTATTTAATTCGACTAAAGATTCATAGGATTTTATTATTCCCTATTTTATTGACTGTTTATTAGTAAAAAGGACAATACTGAACTTAATTGGTTTTCTCAATTTTATTAATGTTGTCCCTTTGATTTTCTTCCAATATGCAGCTTATTTACAAGCTAAGAAGGTGCAATTGAGTAACACGGTTGGAAGCAAGCTACTCATAATTGAACCCGGCTGAGTTTCAAAGGATACAAGGCCAAGATAATGACCATAACTTAGCACGTTTGGTTGTTAGATTGAAATTTTTGCGTAGTTAGATTTGTTTTACATTCTAAAAATAAATTTTTAATGATTTGGAATGGTTTGGATTGCTAAATCTTTTATTCCTTTTAAAGAAATTATAAGATAGGGCAACAATCTTGGGCACCAAGCACATTTGGTCTCCAACACCATCACCATCGCCACCACCATTTCAGCCACCATAATAGTTTCTTATGCTCTAACCCTTATCTTTTCATTTCTATCTTTATTTTGTTCTTATGTTTTCATATTATTTTATTTTGATTCCCACCTTATGTGCTATATATTCTTCTCACATTGAGGACAATGCGTTGTCCAAGTGTGAGGAGGGTTATGTGCATGTATATTTTTATTTTGAGTGTGAATTTTGCATATTATAGGTTAGTTTTGTTTAGGTTTGCATAACGTGATTCGTGTGAATGTGTCAATGGCTACTACTTAACGGAATTGATTTAGCTTTGAACATAGTCTTTTAGGTTGCAAAGATTTATTAGCTTCTAAAATTAGTGTTCTAGGTTGTTTTGGTTAAATATGTATATTAATTAGGATATGACGTTGATTCGTTCACTCTAGAAAATTTTCACATTCATTTATATTTTTAGGCCAATCGAATAAGTAGTATAGTTAGTATCTTTTCATGAGAATTACTAGTTAAAGAAATGAGGTAGGCAATAATACAAAAGAGGAAAGTGTGTTTTTGTTTAATAAATAGCTATTCTGTTGACCAAATTTTGAAACAAATCAGGTTATGAATAGAGCTACTAGCCAGTTGAGAATATGATATAGCTTAATAACAGGGGGACATTCATCACAAATGTTTGCCTTCGCGTCAAAAGGTTATAATGACATTCTGACCAAGCCGCTTAATTAAAAACATGACCTGGTTGAGTAATTAGGGAACATTTATCACAAGTGTTTGCCTTTGCGTCAAAAGGCTAGGTTCATGTTAATAAAAATAAACAAAAATAGTTCGTTATTTAATAAATCCTACAGATCTTTGTGAATAGCTTGAATTTTCATGAAAAGATACTTAGGGATAGTTACAATTTTGATTGATTGAATAAATTATCAGTATGTGTGTGCAAGTGATAGGGGTGAATGAATTTGACATTAAGGTCTTTATTAGTATGTATATTCAGTCTAAAGTGCCTGGAAACATATTTCATAGGTTAATAAGTTAGAACAACTTGAAGGCTTGTGTTTGTAATTAAATTTATTTCGTAAAGTTCAACGCCATTATATCATTATTGCATATATGTGTGTTGTTTTTTTGTATGTTTATGTTATGTTTTTTTGGCTTAAGGACAAACAAAAGTTCAAGTGTGGGGATGTGATAGTTGTAGATTGCATGATGTTTAAATAGGCATTTTATTATCTTTTTAGTTGGTAATTAATTATTCATACATGTTTAGGTTGAGAATTTTGTTAGTTGGTTAGATATTTGTGTTTTGAGTGTTATGTGGGTTAGAGCATGCTATTAAGCTTTAATTTTTGTGTATTTACATTGTGTATGGTTATTGTCCCCGTGAGTGACACGGGGAGGACAGTTGATAAAACAAAGAAATCCTATCCCCGATGGTTGTTTGGTTCATGTCTCTGCATTTTTGTCCCCTATCTTCGGAGGACAGAGACAAATATTTCTGTCCATTCCAAAACTGGAGGACAAAAATAATTTGTCCTTGTCTCTAGAACAAAGACGCTGGCTTCCTCCCAAATTACCCCTCTCCTCTGTTATACATTTTGTTGTTTCTCTCTCGCACGTTGTCTCTCGCACACTGCCCTTCTTCCCTAACACCTTCGTCTCGAGGTTTGTCCATTTGCGAAACCTTTGTACATACTTTTCTTCTTCTCTGTTTCTTGTCTGGGGTCGGAAATGGAGGATGTTTTTGATGAATGGAAACCTTCGGTCTGTTGGGTCTTGCAATACTCGTCTCTCTTTGTTTCTTTCAGAGTCCCCTTCTGTCTTGAAACGTCAAATGGGATCATGTCCAAGGCTTGAATGTTGGCGCCATCATGGTCACCAAATGCGCTCCCCAACTCCGAACTCACTCGTAGTCGTCGTCCAAACTGCCTTGTCGACTCGTTCCTCCCTCCTCGATTACGCCATCCATTCCTATATTATCAAAACCCTTCACCCCTCTATCGCTCCTTTCCTTTCCATCCACATCATCAATATGTACTCCAAACTCGACCTGTCTGACTCAGCCTACCGCATTCTCAGACTCACACCAACTCACTCCATCGTCACTTGGACCGCTCTCATTTCAGATTCAATCTAGAATAGTCATCTCACTGCCGCCATTTTCTGCTTCTCCGACATGGTTCGAGAGGGCATTATGCCCAATGATTTTACTTTCCCTTGCGCGTCTAAAGCTTGTGCTTCATTGCGGTTAGCCTTTGTCGGTAGACAAATACATTCTCTTGCGATGAAGTTGGGGTTGATTTTTGTCGCCTTTGTGGGTTGCAGTACGTTTAACATGTACTCGAAAACTGGGCTCATATTTGAAGCACAAATGTTGTTCGATGAAATGCCTCAAAAAAATATTATCACTTGGAATGCGTGTATTTCCAATGCAATGCTAAATAGCAGGGCCAGAGATGTAATTGATACATTTTTAATGATTCGTCGGGAGGGTGGTGAGCCTGATTTAATAACGTTTTGCGCTTTTCTGAATGCCTGTGTTGATGCTTTCTATCTGGACCTTGGGAGGCAGTTGCTTGGATTCATAATTCAAATGGGTTTGAAGGAGACATGTTTGTTGCCAATGGGCTCATCGATTTTCATGGGAAATGTAAGGAGGTTAGGTTGGCTCAAATGGTGTTTGATGAGATGGGTAGAAGGAATCCGGTTTCATGGTGCTCGATTATTGCTGCTTATGAACAGAATGGTGAGAAGGAGAAGGCTTGTGTTTTATTTCTGAAGGGTAGGGAAGAAGGGGTTGAGCCTACAGAGTATATGGTTTCAAGCTTTAGCAGTGCATGTGGAACACTTGCAGCACTCGAATTAGGTAGGTTAGCTAATGCACTTGCGGTGAAAGCATGTGTGGAGGGTAATATAGTTGTTGACAATGCACTCGTTGACATGTATGGGAGATGTGGAAGTATTGAGGATTGTAAAAAAGCTTTTCATGAGATGCATGAAAGGAATCTGGTGACTTGGAGTGCAATGATTAATGGGTATACGCATCAAGGGTGTGCTAATTTGGCAATCACATTGTTTGATCAAATGTCATTGGAGGTGATGCCAAATTATGTGACGTTGGTATGTGTATTGTCAGCTTGCAGTAAAGGAGGGGTTGTTGAATTGGGTATGAAAATTTTTGAGTCTATGAGGGACAGGTACAGGATTGAACCAGTTGCAGAGCATTATGCGTGTATTGTGGACATGTTGGGCAAGGCTGGGATGGTAGATCATGCCTACGACTTTGTGCAGAAAAATGCTTATCCATCCAACAATTTCTGTATGGGGAGCTCTTTTAAATGCCTATAGGGTACATGGAAAACCAAAATTGGGGAAGATAGCAGCTGCTAACTTATTTGAATTGGATCCTAGAGATATCGACAACCATGTTCTGCTTTCAAACATGTTTTCTGCAGCTGGAAGGTAATAAAAGTAATACAAAAAATATTCAATGGAAGCCTATCTATGAACGATTGTGCAGTTGAGTTTGTTCGTATTTAAAATTTAAAGTGATATGCTGAGCATGCTATTATTTCTCTTATGTAGTACATATACTTAATCGGGGATAGTTTTCAGTTAGCATGGAATGAATGTAGCATGTACTGGACATGTCATTTGGTAGAATCACGAACGAGGGGGGTAAGAAATACCAATTTTAGTATTCCTTAATCATTACCTACAACCTGAGATGCATGCCTGACACTTTCTTTTGTGTGGAAGCTTTATGATTTTGGAATAGCTCTTCAACTGACTAGTATTACCTATAATTTTGCATTATGATGTTTCCTTATTGGCTACAAAAGCAAAGACTTACCACGTCCAGTTCTTAGTTGTTACACATAACTATGGTTAACCTGGTGATGGAGAATTGGAATTAGTTCAGGTGTAATCTTCTTTACTTACCGATTTCCATTTTTAGAATTTCCTTAATGTATGTTCCTTAGTTTTGTCTTGATTTTCAGTTTTCTTTATTTGAAAATGGATTATAATAGGATAATTTTTGTACAGCTGAGATTAAATAAGTTTGCAAAGTTTTTACTCTATAAAACATTATGAAATATTGAGAGAGTTGGTCTTAATTCTTAAATTCATCTTTGGAATTGTTAATGCTTTCTTTGTTAGAGTAATTCTTAGGCTTAATGATGATTCCTTCAACTCTATTCTTACAACGTACTAGTGTGCTATATGATTATTGTTGGCCCTATTGATTGGTCAGTAGACCTATTTTGTTCTTCTTATAGTATGGAAGTTTACCAAATAATCCTGACTTCTTCTGTAACTATCGAACATCACGTGGATAATTTTTAGGATGACCCAAACAGTCGTATCTTCTTCAACTTATCTGGTTGCAGATATGTTGTAGGAATCTTCCTGTAGCATTTTTCATAGTTTGCACTTTCTTTTAGTCATTCTGGTTCTCGCTAATTACATGATTAGGTTATCAGCCCTATCCTGATTTGCTTCATTATGATGCTTATCCTTCTTATTTGCTTGTGTACTTACAAATTTGTAAAACTTGTGCAGATGGGAAGATGCGGCATTTGTGAGAAAAGGAATGAATGATGTTGGAATCAAGAAGATAGTAGGATGTAGTTGGGTTACTGAGAAAAACAGGGTTCATATCTTTCAAGCAAAAGATACCTCCCATGCAAGAAACGTCGAGATTCAAGAAATGCTATGTAAGCTGAGGATGGAAATGAAGGTAGCTGGCTACATTCCTAATACTAATTATGCGCTTTATGACTTGGAAGAAGAAGAGAAAACCATCGAAGTTTGGTACCATAGTGAGAAGATTGCACTTGCCTTTGGCCTTGTGGCTATCCCTCCTGGAATACCTATAAGAATCACGAAAAATCTTAGGATATGTGGTGATTGTCATAGTGCATTTAAATTTATTTATGGGATTGTTGGCAGAGAAATCATTGTTAGAGATAATAATCGATTTCATCGGTTTCTGGATAGTCAATGCTCTTGTGGAGATTACTGGTAATGCTATATCACTATATTATCCTCAAAACTTTTGTTCACGTGCAATAGTTTCAACAAAGTTTATATGACTTTTCTTGTTAATACATTATCCCAATGACATTCACGTCAGATATCACTAGAGTTCTTGGCTTCCTGGACAGGTATTTGTAAGGATTTATTGCTTAATACCTAAGTTCATATTAAAATGCCAGTTAGGTATATAATACATGTTCACTTCATTAGTAAAAGTAAAAAAAAAATAGCTTCTTACTAAAAATGGTATCATACATTTTGTTTTTTTGTATTATTATTATTATTATTATTATTATTATTAGTAGTAGTAATAGTAGTAGTAGTAGTAGTAGTAGTCGTAGATGTATTATTAGTATTAGTACCGCATCCATTTGGTCTTTATTATTAAAATTTATGCTAATAATAATTATCATTATGTCTAATTAATATTATTATTATTTTTACATAATTTGTATTTATTATTAGTGAAATTAAATTTAGCACAAATTTTTGCACTTATTTGTGTTTGGTAATTATTTGTCTTGTTATTAAAATAATAATACCAATTATTATTATTGTTATTCGTGATTAATTTGAAATTGTTATTATTATTATTTGTTAGTTTTTTAACTAACACAAACCATTCATAATAAAAGTACCAACGATTTACATATTACTTATCATATTAAGGATCAGGGGCATATTCGTTATTTGCACTGTTTTTTCGTTCTGTCCCCTGCAACCAAACACATTCTGTCCTCGAGATGGAGACAGTTTTCTATATTCTGTCCACCATAACCAAACACCTCACTGTCCCCAGTTTCTGTTCCGTTTCTTCTCCAAATTTTTGTTCCGTTCCGTCTCCAGCTATCGGAGACAGCAACCAAATGCAGCGTAAATGTATTAAAACATCTTTTTTCCTGACCATTCAATAATTCATTTATCCATAATTCTCTTGTTTGATAGGAAGTCATACATGGTTCCTTGTATATGTGGTCAAAAAAATACACTCATGTAACTCACTACACAAGTCATCAGATCCCAAAATTCAGCCTCATTGTCCAACAATTGCTTCATTTGCAGAAGTTGCATAATTTGTATAACATTATCATCCATACCTACAGATTAATAAGTAAAATTATA
>JANZLX010183156.1:0-12209 GCA_025531955.1 Erythroxylum orinocense
TACTAATACAAATCATTCGTTTTAAAATAATCAATGAATTACATCTTTCCAATATATTATACTGCAGGGGCATTTTCGTAATTAACAATATTTTTTGTTCTGTCCATTGCAATCAAACACATTTCTGTCCTTGGGACGGAGATAATTTTTTCTGTTCTGTCCATCGCAATCAAACACATCACTGTCTTCAATTTTTGTTCTGTTCTGTCTTCAAATTTCTGTCTCATTCCCGCTCTGCATATTGAAGACGCTAACCAAACGCAGCATCACAGTCGCACTTGCACCCGCATGTAGACTTGTCGTCGCACCTACCGACTTACACCCCCTACACCACAATCCACATGCATACCTGTTAACTCAGTGATCTGAGCCGCACTAGTCCACTGCACCGTTTCAGTTGCACTAACTTGTATAGTTGCACCGTTATAATTTAAAAAATACAAACAATCTAAATAGATATTAGTGTCTCCCAGAGATTCAATCAAGGTAGCCAAAAATTGAAACAAATTTTGCATTATTGTGGATTATGGAATTATAAAATATAGATATTAAAATATTGAATTGTGTTAACTGTTGATTTGATTACTGAATTGCTTATTTGTGTTCAACAAAATACTGAATATAGATAAATAAATATTACATTATGAATTTATGATGAGTTGTTTATTGGTGTCTTGTAACTTTTTATTGTGTAGAATTGAATTGTGTAGTCTATGTTGACTATTGACTGTGGCATTAATTTGAGTAAGAAACTAATAATGTTGATTAAAATTAGTGAATGAATGATTGTTAAATTAAAATTAAAAATTAAGATTTCAGTAATAATGTTGATTAAAATTAGTTCAAAAAACAAAATAATAATAAGCATTACTAATTGAATTGTATAAACCAACAAAATAAAGAACATTTTCGTGCACAGACTGAATTAGCAATGAAAGTTCTTCTCTGCTCATTCTTGTCTATGATTTTTGGGGTTTTTAGAAATGAATTGATAGGAACCACCTGAGTAAGATAGGGAGAGAGAGGAACAAACAGAACCAATACTCGAAGATAAAACAAGAAAAAAAGGACCATCTCACTTCCAATTCCAAACTCTTAATTTTTCTGCTTCCTGCATTATGTTATGTGATTCTCATTGCATTATTGTGTTTATAGTTAAATTATGTGATTACATAAAATAGGTTGTAAACTTATAGTTTTGAGTTATGGTTGAATAAGTTATATTTGTGAATGTATGTCTTTATAGTTGATTATGTAATCATATAAAGTAAGTTATTTAATATGTATATGCTTTTATATTAGTTTTGAGCTAAACAATACATATTTTATGAAAGTAGTTGATAATTAAATTGAACGTTCTTTATTTTGTATAAAGTTATTAATTTAAATTTGACATATGTCTTTATTTATTTTATATATAAATGAAGAGAAGTTCAAGTACTCTTAATAATTCAGTCGCTTCAGGTATAGGAAGATTCAATGATCTAACTTAGGCTCATGTTTTTTTTTTTCCTATAATGAAGAATCACACTATTTGTTTGTATTGTGACAAGAATTTGAAAGGTTGGGAAATCATCGGATTAAAAAAGTATTGAACTAAAGTCAAAGGAGATGTGGAGCCTTATAAGAAAGTTAGTCATGATGTGAATGAAGACTTCGCTTGAAGAGTATCAACAAGAGAAAAATATAAGGAAAAGATTGAACTATGAAATTGGTAGTGGAAGTTATTTTATTGGTGATTATAATGATAGCATGTTGAAGGATGGTATTATTCCTATGCAACAAGAAGGAAATGTTGCACATGATATTAGGAAAAGAAGAAGACATGTATATAATTTTTTTTATACCACTAACAATACCTGGAGCTCAGCCTTCAATCCATAGTACCTTACAATTTAGAGAAGCAACTCATAATGTAGACGTGACAATGGCTAGATGGTGATATGATTAAAGTATAACATTCAATTCTGCCTAATTAATGTAATAGGATGTGAAAAGAATTAGAGCACATTCGATTTCATCCATTCCAAGGAAAGAAATAGATTGAAGCATAAAATTTTGAACGACTTAGTCTTTATTCAATATAATTTAAAGATTTGAAAAATATATTTATTATCATTATTAAGTTGGATATAATTTCTTAATATTTTAATTTTATTTTTTTACTATGAGTCTTAATATAACAAATAACCAATTTTATTAACCATATCGAACATTTAGTAGATTGGGTTTCTGATAAATTGATTTTGATAGATGAGAATGACGTAGAAGATAATTATTTGATAAAAAAGTATTGACATATCATTTGGTGCAATAAATTTAAATGATGGTGATGATGAGGCTCTTCTCAATGATGATTATTTTGTCCAAATGAGAATTATGGTTAATACAAATTTAATGGGTATTCGATTGAATGAAGTTTTAGGTTTTCATTTCTCCTCTTCTTTTAATTTCACTTATATTTAATTTATATATTAAATTCTATATGTGTAATATAAATGTAAATGTTAATTTTTTTGTTTCATATTTTCCTTATAGTTGGTTGTTTCCTCAACACAAACTCTTGTTGTAAATTGTAATAATTAGAGAGTCATGAATATTATTATTCTTTTTATTTGGAGTTTGACGTAATTATTATTTATTATATAATGAAATTGTAATATTTTAAGTACTATGTATTGTCCTTAATTTTATATTTGTATAAAGATTAATTGATATTTTCATATTAATTTTATTTATTATTTATATGTGAAATATGTGAAAAGTAATATTAATAAAATAAATATATTTATGTTATTTTAAATTTCTATTATTATAATTTTTGGAGACATAATTGATGCAAAGTTATAAATTATACAGTATAGTATATTGAAGGATTATTTTGTAATTTAAAAAAATTTAAAGACTATCTTATAAGTTTAAAAATTTATCCAAAACAATACTGTTACAGTACCATACTAAAAGCAAATTTAATATCGATATAGACACGATATTCATAAAATTTGGCGAGTTCTCTTAACTTACCTGCATGTTTATATGTTTATGCATGATGCATAACATAATCAATCCTTTTATGTTGGGTCCACTCCTCTTTCGTGGACTTCAACAACGCCCACACCAAAATCTTGTGTAGAGAGCTCAATCGCCTGCTTACTAGAGAACTCGCTGGAAAACCGAAACAGTGATATTGAAAAAGCAACGAGAGTCTGATGCTGAGAACAAGTTTGGATCATCTTTACTGCTTGAGGAAGCTGAAGATTGTAAAGAGGAGGCGATTTTTGGTATATATGGGGTGGTAGTAGTGAACAGACTTGGGTATGAGTGTTCAACATGGGGATGGGGTGTTTATACGGAGGGCGGAGATTGAACTGATTGTGGATATGGTGTTCAAGGAAATTTCTGAGAATGCTGTGTGAGATAAGGTTTGTGGGCATATATGGGAACTGGCAGTGATGTTCCTCTTGCTTGGGACTGGGAAGACATTGACGTTTCAGGTGAGGGTTACTTATACTGATTTAAGCCTTGTCGCTATTTCAGTGGCAACTTACAATGTCTTTAGGTATGACCTGTGATTCACATGCAAATTGAGCCATCGAAGGTCTGAAGGAAAACTTGCAGGTATTGTGCACCTTATCTTATACCCAAGTGAGCATGTTCCTAAGCTACAGGCTGAAATTGGTAGATATGAACCAAGGCTTCCATTAGATGGTGGTGTTAGAATAAACGGATTATCTTTTGCATCTATGTCATGGGGCTGCTGCAATGTGAAAAATGGTGGGTCTTTCGCTTGTTAGATATAACGCGAAATTTATTTATGGACAATTAACCATGAACTTGTATTAATGGAAATGTAGAAAAACACATGTTTTAGTATCCACTACACAATGAACAAGTTACTATACTGCTTGAAAGCTCCTCAATGTTTGAACAAGTTACTGAAACTTTCGATTAACCTTTATAAAAGTTGTATATCCTTTTAACATTAACGTCGTATGCCTTTTTTGATGCACGGGTCTCTTAACAAGTTAGAGAAACTAAACGTCCACGAACTTACTTAAGCAAGCAGCATGACTTTAGCAATTATTTATAGTACTCTTATTAGACTTCCCTATCACAGGCTCAATACATAACCGTCTCACACTGATTAGGGATCATTTTTCTCACTAAATTTTATTGAGCTTTTTTATTATCTTTACCACGAATCAAATATGATTTTTTAACATCAAAATCTATAAAACTTTATAATTAATAATTGTCCAATTAACAAAATTGCTAACATTCTCCTTCTAAGACAAATATTAACTATAACAATTGTAACAACAATTAAAAAAAATAAAAGTTGTTAAGCAAAATCAATATGTAGGTCGACCAATTTAAAACATTTGATCTAAAAATAATGAAAGTTAATCATTCAGTCCTATAAGGCTTTCGATATTGAAAAATATCAAATGCATGTGTCATATCTAACACGGATCCAATATGATAACGCATATCTAATATCTCATTAACATGAATGAGAAAATGAAGTATGAAACTACTATAATACTTGTATGATCTGTAATGTATCATCTTTCTGTTTGTTAGTCTCAATTTCTTCAAACTTTATGCTAAACTGTATCAGAAAATTTTGTTTTCTCTTATTGAATGCAAAACTGCATGAGAGAAAACCCTTATGGGATTAAATACTCGTATCCCTTATGTCGTATCAAATTCATGGATTTACAGATGTATTTTTATGTACCCTAAAGACATAAGCTCAAGGTTAATCTATATATATATGCCTAATGACTGTTAAAATGCTTAAGATCGACACAAATCTTAAGACTTTCACCTATATTATGACCATGTACAACAAACTGTATGATTGAGAACAAAATGATGATCATCAATAGTTATAAAAAAAAATACTATCATAATATATGAAATATGTACAAATGTATGAAGAGCAAATACATTGATCCATAACTAATAATGTCTAAGGACTTTACTAAGCCCTTACTATCATATGTTGCTAAAAAATTAACTAGGCAAAGTCCTTTATTTAGAGGATCAATAAGCATGCACTTAATTGTCAAATGTTCCACCTGAGTGTCACCTTTCTATATTAACTGCTTTATGGTCAAATATTTGACCTTTAAATTCTTAGATCTATAATGTTCTTATTGTTGTTACTGAACAATACAACAAAAAGATTATCACAATATAACCAAACGGGTCTAGTCATTAAATCAACCACAGATAACTCATAAATTAAGTTCCTGGGCCAAACCTATGAAGTAACCCCATAGCATGTCACAAACTCTGGATGCATAATTAAGGAAGTTACCAATGTTTGCTTGATACTCTTCCACGGTACTACACCATTTGTTAACATGAAAATATAGCCTAATGTGGACTTCCCATCATCTGGGCACATAGAAAAATCTAAATTTGTATAACCTATGAGGTCTACATTGTTGACTTTCCTTAATATCAATATATAACCATTAGTTCCCTTCAGATATTTGTTTTATTCTTCGGTTAGCTATATACCTATCTGGTAGTCCAACAACAAATGCAATTTCTAGTATAATGCAGCGTTAGGCATACATCAAACAACCAACTGTACTATAATATGGCACATTCTCATCATGAGAGATACTTGCTGTAAAAAGTTTACAATCGACCATGTTAAACCTTTGCAACAATTACTTAATGTATGTTCTCTGCAAAAGACCTAACAAGTATTAAGACATATCCTAGTAAATTTGAATACCTAGGACAAAAGATGTCTCACCAAGGTCCTTCATGTCAAAATACTTAGCCAAAAGCTACTTAAACTCGTGCAACATGATCAAATCATTTGATGTGGGCAAGATATCATTCACATGCAAAAGTAGAAAGATAACCTTGCTCCCCCAAACCTTGTAATACAAAGATCTTTCATCTTTATTTTTCACAAAGCCAAATGGGGTAACATCCTCATCAAACTTTAACTACCATTCTTTAGAGGCTTGTTTTAAATCATATATAGATTTCCTTAGGTTACAAACCATGTTAGCTTTGTCTTGATCCTGAAATCCTTCAGGTTGTTTGATATAAACCTATTATAAAGGTCTCCATTCAGGAAAACAATTTTGATGTCCATTTGATATAGCTCCATATCATAATGAGCCACTATTATCATAATAACTCCAAATGCATCCTTAGAGGATACAGGAGATAAGGTAACATTAAAGTCAATTCCTTTTATATAAGTGAACCCTTTGATAACCAAACGAGCTTTGAACCACTTCACTTTACCCTAAGATTCCTTTTTGGTCTTATAAATCCATTTACAACTGATAGTTTTAGAATTATAAGCTAAATCCACAAGCTTCTATATCTTATTATACTTTATATATGCATCTCATCCCTCATTACATTCCACCATAAATCTACAAAAGGTTTAAAAATAGCTTTTATAAAATAATTGGATCTACTACATGTCTAATATTATAGTCCTGTTCACTTAAATAGACTATATAATTAGATGAGACAGTAGGATTTCTCACCCTAGAGGATCTTATTAATTGATCTAATTCAGTATGATCTTGTACGTTAGGAACCTCAGTTTACACAAGTATGGGTTCCCATATAGTGGTTAAGATATCTTACAAAGTAACAATAAGTGGAATGAGAATGCAACTTATCTTTATAAGGACTATAAAAACGTACCTCAGCAGGGTAGCCCTATACACGAAGATGAGTGAGGCTAGGCTTCTAACCTTTCTAGATTTCAAAAGGTGTCTTTGAAATTGATTTGCTTAGTACTCTATTAAGTATATATAAGGCAGTCTTTATGGCTTCACCCCATAGGTAATAAAGTAAATTGTTCATGCTTTGCAATGACCTCATATCCTTTAAGTTGAAATTATGTCTTTCGACCAAATCATTTTGCTCAGGACTACTTAGTATAGTGAACTAAGCCATTATTCCATACCTTTTTCTTATCCTAAAACCCCATGTTTGCCATAGAATTCACCTTTATGGTCAGATATGACAATCTTAATTGACTTTCCCAATTAGTTCTCAATTTCAACCTTAAAGATCTTGAATTTTTAAGGAACTTTAGACTTGTCTTTTAGCAAGAACATATATATATAACGAGAATAGTCATTAATAAATGTTAGAAAATATCTTCAATTATACAATGTAACTTTATAAGGTCTATAAATATTCGTATGTATGAGTTCTAATAATCTAGAAGCATGAGTTGACCCATTTTTCTTTATTTTAGTCAACTTACCCCCGTCATAGTCAACATATGTTTCCAGATCATCATAATATAAAATTGGGATAATGTTATCTTTAACCAATCTCTTAACCTAACCTTTGGAAATGTGACTTAACTATTTATGCCATAACATGTATGACTTCTCTTTTATCAGAATTCTCTTTCTAGTGACTTGTTCAGTAATATATGAAGAAACATACATCTCATTATGGGCAAGACATATTCTATATAAGTCATATAATAAGAAGGCAATATCGATATTTTTTGCATTGGAAGATAACTTTACAAAAAAGGTCTCAATGACAAAACTATAACCTTCTTTATCTAAAACAGATACAGAAATCAAATTCCATCTAAAAGACGATATATAAATTATTTCATTTAATACAAAATGGAACCATATATTAAGGTTTAAACAAACATCCCTAATAGCTATAATATTAACTTCTTCATTATTGCCCATCATCAATTTTTCCTCCTCCCTATTTGGCTTTCTCTTTTGTATGAATCCCTATATTGTGGAAGCAATATGATTAGAGGATCCACTATCTAGCCACCAAGAACTTGACGTGGCTATAATAAAATTAGACTCATGGATCATACAACCCAAGGAGTTACCTAATAACTCTTGCCTTTCTTTTTGGGTTTTACACTTTCGGCATTCTAGCTTTTTATATCCCTTCTTCTTACAGAAGAAATACTTCTTACTCTTTACAACATCCCCAGGACCTCTAGCAACACTAAATTGACCAACATCTACAAATGAAGAAAATTTAGTTTTCTTCCCTTTAAATTTATAGGGCTTTACCTTTGCCTTCCCTTTCGTTGCTATTAAGGCTGTATGAGCGATATTCTTTAGCTTCTCTTCTTAAGCAACATAATGGGTGATCAATGCATTTACTTCCTAAGCTCCATCCTGAGAATTTATATGGTAACCATAATACAAAACTCTGATGAAAGTGTATTAAGACTTTAGTGAACTATATAAGCATCAGAAATATAAATATTTAATACCCTCACCTTAGTCTAAAGGTGAATCATCCTAATGATGTACTCCCTCACTCCCCCTATTTCTGTATATCTCATAGAGTACTTAATAAGATCCCTATTTCAGTATTAGAAGATAACTTATATCTTTGTGAGACGTTATTGAGGAAATCCCTTGCAATGTTTGTTTTTGGAAGTCCACTTATTAGATGGCTTAGAGTGGATCCCTTTATGGTCAAATAACATATCCTATTTGACCTTTCCCAGATGCATATGCTACCCTCTCAACCTTTGAGCTGACAGATGTAGGTGAAAATGACCTATCCTTGACCATGACCATGTTGATATCTGTCATCTCCAATGTAAATGCCATATCTTGCTTCCATTTCTTAAAATTGAAACTAGTGAGGGTTTCAATTGTGACAATGTTATTAGTAATAGAGATGGTGACTATATAGTGATAATGTAAATGATCAATACAAATGTAAGATAACATCGATAATCAAAGACACAAAATAGTAACTATACTGTGCATCTTATAATAAATATCATAAAACACCTGTGAGCTGAATACATAATAAAAAAGATAAAACCTCTGCATAAAAGTGAGCAGAGTGCACACCATTAGCTTTTATGATTCTACTACCTGTGGGAGAATAAATCACTCAAGCATTGGCTTTCCTCCATCTTATGCTCTTATGCACATCTCAATGTCTCACATAAGGCAACACTTATGAGAAGAATAGCCAAAGACAAGACTAAAGACATCCTCAAACATGCAAGAAGAACAATTTAAATACTAACTTGAAAGGCCATTGTCATTAATATATTCTCATTAGTACCTAAATGGATCCACAAGCATAAGGGACACCTATATGTTATCCTCTTATTATTCTATATAGGCATATAATAAGTGACAATTTACCATTCATAAATGCAAAATCCTCATGCATAAAATCATTATCACGTATTAGTGATGAACATATTAT
Organism: Erythroxylum orinocense; assembly: GCA_025531955.1. Taxonomy (NCBI): domain Eukaryota; kingdom Viridiplantae; phylum Streptophyta; class Magnoliopsida; order Malpighiales; family Erythroxylaceae; genus Erythroxylum; species Erythroxylum orinocense. Next base: position 9,232 of record JANZLX010183156.1, read on the forward strand.
CAACAAACTTTATTTAAGAATTCATCATAAGGAAAATCTCAATTAGAGTGAATATCATGTTATACTAAATAACAAATACACCATATGAGATACAAAAAACATATGTATCTCTTTAATTTGAAGTCTAATGTATGAAAATTCACTCAATAATGGTTTAATAACCTTATTTTATTTTGTGAAGTTAAACCCTATTTATTACTAATGTAATAAATCCATAAAAATGAAAAAAAAATTGTTTGTAAATTCAAGGGACCCAAAAACTAACCCAAAATAACTTAAGGGATCATTTTGTGAATTTTGGAAATTTTGATTTTTTTGGGTCTTATAGTGTGCTGATGTCTCTATATGTACAATATGCACCACACCTGATACGCCTCTAGATGTATTAGCGCATGCTCACCACGTGCTACACGAGCACATACCCGAGTTGCTTTAGTGTTGGCTTCTGGCAAGTGCGTCCCAATTGTCGAACACATGCCAATGCCTGGCTCCCACATGCGCCAGCTATCTAGCACACGTGTATCACACACGCAAGAAGCTGAGTGCATCCCAGAAGCAACAAGCTATTTCTTCAAAGTTGTTCCTCCATTTGGTGATTTTTTGTCAAATTTCGATGACTTTTTTTCAAAAAATCAATCTGGTGTTAGTTTTTAACATATTTTTCCAACAAATTTTATTTAACATCAATTTAAACAATAAATATGCAATTTATATTAAAAATAGATTAATTTCTCTAATTTCCTTACAGAGAAATGTCATAGAAATGCAAAAATCTTCAATTAAATTCATATAATTATGAAACTACTTTGATATCACATGTTAGATATAACACAAACTTTAATTATAGACCTAGGATCAACCATTAACTTTTATTAATAGAGAAAATGCAAAAAAATACCAGTTTTAGTACCCATTACATGACGAACGAGCTACTGAACTACTTGAACAAGCTTCTCAACGTTTGAACAAGCTTTTGAAACTTTCGATCAAAGTTTATGAAAGTTGTATATCCTTATACTGTTAACATCTTTATAGCCAAAATGTAAAAAAGAGCATAGAGCTCAGAAAGTGATTAAGAGCTAAAGGCTTACTATGTAAAATGAGCTTAGTATCCCCAACGGATACGGGACAGTTATTAATGAGCCCGGTATCCACAATAGATACGGGACAGTTATATGCACTCGGTCACAACAAAGTAATAACTGAAAATGAGTCTCATGAGCATTGTACATGCATACAAGTAAAAGATAGAGATCGGGATCAGTTTGCGTCTGCATTTGTATTTTTTATTTTTGTATAAATTTATATATTTTGCGATTTCTATACAATATGTATTCAAATATTTCTGTGTGTAATAACTTTCCAAATTGGAAATGTTTGTAAATGATTTTACAATGTAATGAAACTATGACTACAAGTATTTTGTATTTGTAATGAGCCCAAATGACTATTGAAATTCGGATGATTGTGTTGCTACGATTGAAAATTTTATGAATAAAGTGGGTCATTTTGATTACTAAATTCCGCATACGTGATTGATTAAATTAAAAAAATTGTACTGAATTTCGAGTGTTTGACTGTTCTAGCATGTCGCCCTTGTGGGGTACATACTCGGACATCACTCAAGATGTCGAGTACGTGTCTCACGAGGATGGGGTGGTACAATTTGGTATCAAAGCTAGATTTAGTATCTTACATAGGCTTTTTCTGAAATATGTGTCAAGTTACATGATTTTAGTCATGTCATAGCAAACAGTAGCAACTAATCCATAGTCTGAGTTACATGTGTATGAGTCACACGCATGTGCATGTGTTAAGAATTTGAGCAAATAGAATTAGCAAGAAAAGTTTTGCTTTTTCAGGAAGTGAGAAGGCAAAAGTATGTGGATAACTAGAAATGGGAGATAGAATATGGTTAGATATGATAAATAATGATTCAATGCAATTGTATTGGGGGATGTATTATGGAATATGATATCAATATTGCACTGTGATGGTATATCCTTGAATGAGATATAGATGTGAATGTATTGTCGTGGATTGATTGAGGAAAATAAGGGTATAAGTAGAAATGATGAGATTAAAGTGTATAAGCCAACTTGAAAGAAAATAAATCTTTCTATGACCTTGAAAGCTTGTACGTGGACTTAGAAGGGTTGCGTGATTGTCGTGATAAAAATTTATGATTCAATATGAGAATATGTTTATGGAATGGAGACTAGGTTTTCATAATGGTTATGCCTCTATAATTATGAATTGATTGAGAATATGGGAGATGAAATAACTGACAATAGAAAGATGAGATAAAGAAAAAGATGATGACCCAATTGAGAACAGTTAAAGCACCCAATATCGTAGTTAAATCATTATGACATGATGTAACATTAGAAGAGGTAAATTCAAGAGAATTGGGGTAAAGTTGATGTTAGCATATGTCAATGCGAGGAAACCCAGATCGTGGCAAGGATAAAGAGAGAAATATTGTTTAGGATCAATGGAGATCAAAGTATTACTACTATAAGATAATTGGTGATCTGTCATAAATAAATCTCTGGATAGAATGAGATGACCTTGATGATACACACCTAAGCATATGTGACAATAATAATGTCTACTACTTCATTGGAGTTTGGTAACCAGAACATTATGACCTTGTAAGAAATGATATAAATTGATCGTCTTAAGGTGCTAAGAATATCTAATAAGTAGTGATGGAAACAATGGATTGGTAAAGGTTACAAGAACAGTATAGACGAATGTAGCATGAAATCTTCTTTCGAAGAAGAATTTCACCGAATTAGGTTAATTAGACCAGATGGTCTATTTTTAAGAATGATCAATGAAAGAACAAATCAGAAATGATTATATAATGAATCAAAAGTGAATATTAGAGTCCTAATCCTGTTAGTGTAAGTCGACTTGTACACTCGTGTAACTCGACTTATGCCCTTTCGGTACTGATAAGTCGACTTGTATGT